>PVKC010037775.1:0-12915 GCA_004027635.1 Crocidura indochinensis
GATGAGATACCACCTCACACCACAGAGATTGGCCCACATCACAAAGAATGAGAATAATCAGTGCTGGCGGGGATGTGGAGAGAAAGAAACTCTTATCCACTGCTGGTGGGAATGCTGTCTAGTCCAACCTCTATGGAAAGCAATATGGAGGTTCCTCCATAATCTGGAAATTGAGCTCCCATTCGACCCAGCTATTCCACTCCTAGGTATATACCCTAAGAACACAAAAATTCAATACAAAAACCCCCTCCTCGTACCTATATTTGTTGCAGCACTATTCACAATAGCCAGTCTCTGGAAACAACCAAGATGCTCTTCAACAGACGAATGGCTAAAGAAACTGTGGTACATATACACAATGGAATATTATGCAGCTGTCAGGAGAGATAAAGTCATGAAGTTTTCTTATACATGGATGTACGTGGAATCTACCATGCTGAGTGAAATAAGTCAGAGGGAGGGAGAGAGACACAAAATAGTCTCACTCATCTATGGGTTTTAAAGAAAATAAAAATCATCATTGCAACAATCATCAGAGTCAATGAGAGGAGGCTGAAACTCCCAGTTTACTCCATGAAGCTCACCACAAAGAGTGGTAAGTGCAGCTATAAAAATAAATACACAGAAAACTACCATAATCACATGAATGAATGCGAGAACTGGAAAGCCTGTCTGGAGTACAGGTATAGGTGTGGTGGGATGGAGGGGGACTTGGGACATTGGTGGTGGGAATGCTGCACTGGTGAAGGGGGTGTTCTTCACATGACCGAAACCTAATCACAATCATATATGTAATCAAAACGTTTAAATAAAAAAAAGGAAAAAAATCAAAACCGAAAAGAAAAAATAAGGCCTCCCAATTCTTACCACAGGCTGTGTTCTTCACACGGACTGTAAAGAAAGAGGAAGTACAGTAAATGCACCCTATATACCCCTCAACCCAGACCCTTGCCTGGTCCGTATTGGAAATTGGGGACAAAAAAATCTTAATTTTTTTTAAATTTAAAAAATTTTTAGTGCAGATTCCATTTATTGAGCCTTAGTAAAACAGTATCTGAGTCTTACAAAACACAGAATATAAAATCTTTAATAATATATATAAATCTTTATTAAAATATATAAAATCTTTATTAAGCACCATGATTTCAAGTACGATTGTAGATGGTTTTCAGTCATAAACAGAATTTGCATGTCATCCTTGTACAGGGGCCATGCTAATCTTCTCTGTATTGTTCCAATTTTAGTAAATGTGCTGCCGAAGTGAGCACCAGTCATAAAAAGAATACCCCTCCCCTGCTCAGCACCAATGCCTCTCTCTTCCCCAGCCCATGCCTGTATTCGAGACAAGCATACTACTTCTCTCATTCTTTAGCATTGGCATGCGTTAGTGTAGTTATTTCCCTAATGGCTTTCACTACTCTGTAGTAAGCTTCAAATTGTGAGCCAGTCCTCTGGTCCTTCCAGCCCTTAACTCTATTGTCTCTGGATCTTATTACAATAATGTCTTTAATTTTTCTTAAAACCTGTAGGTGAGACTATTCTGTGTCTATGTCTCTCTCTGATTTATTTTACTCAACATAATAGATTCCATGTACATCCACGTATAGAAAAATTTCATGACTTCATCTCTCCTAACGGCTGTATAATATTACATTGCATATATGTACCACAGTCTCTTTAGTCATTCACCTATTGAAGGGCATCTTAGATGTTTCCAGAGTCTGGCTATTGTAAATAGCACTGCAATGAATATAGGTACAAGGAAGGGATTTTTGAATTGTATTTTTGTGTTTCTCGGATTAATCCCTAGGAGTGGTATAGCTGGATCATATAGAAACTCAATTTCCAGTTCTTTGAGGAATCTTCATATTGTTTTCCAAAAAGGCTGGACTAGATGGCATTTCCACCAGCAATAAATCAGAGGTCCTTTCTCTCCATATCCCCACAAGCACTGATTGTTCTTGGTCTTTGTGATGTGTGTCAGTCTTTGTGGTGTGATATGGTACCTCACTGTTTTGATTTGCATCTCCCTGATGATTAGTGATGTGGGGCCTTTTTTCATGTGTCTTTTGGCCATTTGTATTTCTTCTTTGAAGAAGTGTCTGTTCATTTCTTCTCCTCATTTTTGATGGGGTTATATTTTTTCTTCTTAAGTTCTGTCAGTAACTTGTATATTGTTGATATTAGCCCTTTGTCTGATGGATAATGGGTGAATAGTTTCTCCCATTCTGTGGTGACTTTTGTATCGTAGGCACTATTTCCTTTAAGGTGCAGAAGATTCTTAGCTTAATATGGTCCCATCTATTTATATTTGCTTCCACTTGTTTTGAGAGTGCTGTTTCCTCCTTGATTATGCATTTAGTCTCAATGTCATGGAGAGTTTTACCTATTTGTTGTTCTATATACTTCATGGTTTCAGGCCTGATATCAAGGTCTTTAATCCATTTGGATTTCATCTTTGTACATGGTGTTAGATGGGGGTCTGGCTTTGCTATTTTGCAAGTGGCTAACAATTTGTGCCAATACCACTTGTTGAAGAGGCTTTCCTTGCTCCATTTTGGATTTTTTGCCCCTTTATCAAAGATTAGTTGATTGTATGTCTGGGGAACAATCTCTGAAAACTCAAGTCTATTCTACTGATATGAGATGTCTTTATTCCAATACCCTGCTGCTTTGATTACTATAACTTCGTAATGCAGTTTAACATTGGAGAAAGTAATGCCTACCATATTCCTTTACCCAAGGATTGCTTTAGTTATTCATGAATTTTTATTGTTTCAAATGAATTTCAGGAGTGTTTGATCCACTTCTTTGAAGAATATCCTGGGTATCTTTAAAGGGATTGCATTAAATAAGTACAATGCTTTGGGGAGTATTGTATTGCCATTTTAATGATGTTAATCCTGCCAATCCATGAGCAGGGTATGTGCCTCCATTTCCTTGTGTCCTCTCTTATTTCTTGAAGCAGGCATTTGTAGTTTTCTTTGTTTAGGTCCTTCATCTATTTAGTTAATTTGACTCCAAGATATTTGAGTTTGTGCGGCAATAATGTGAATAGTATTTTTGTTTGTTTTTTGGGGTCACACCTGGCAGTGCTCAGGGGTTACTCCTGGCTCTACTCTCAGAAATCACTCCTGGCAGGCTCAGGGGACCATATGGGATGTTGGGATTCGAGTACTATCCTTCTGCATGAAAGGCAAATGTCTTAACTCCATGCTATCTTTCCGGCCCATGAACAGTATTTTTAATGCCCATTTCTTCTCTATCATTATTGGTATATAAGAAGGCCATTGACTTACATGTTAATTTTGTAACCTGCCACTTTGTTATGTGAATCTGTTGTTTCTAGAAGCTTTTTGGCAGAGTTTTTGGGATTTTCTAAATATAGTATCATATCATATGCAAACAGTGAGAGCTTGACTTTTTCCTTACCTATCTGGATGCCCTTGATGTCTTTTTTTTGCCTAATTGCTATGGCAAGGACTTCCATTATTATGTTGAATAGGAGTGGTGGTGGAGAGGGAAGCCTTGCCTTGTATCAGATTTTAGGGGAAAGGCTTTTAATTTATCTCCATTGAGAATGATATTTGCCATTGACTTGTGGTAGATAGCCTTGACTATACTGAGAAAAGTTCTTTTCATTCCCATCTTGATGAGTTTTTTTTGGTGGGTCACACCCGGCAGTGCTCAGGGGTTATTCCTTGCTCCATGCTCAGAAATCGCTCCCGGCAGGCACGGGGGACCATATGGGACACCGGGTTTCGAACCAATGACCTTTTGCATGAAAGGCAAACGCCTTACCTCCATGCTATCTCCTGGGCCCCTTGATGAGTTTTTTTTTTTTGTTTTTTTTTTGTTTTTGTTTTTTTTTCAGTCACACCCGGCAGTGCTCAGGGGTTCCTCCTGTCTCTGTGCTCAGAAATTGCCCCTGGCAAGCACAGGGGACCATATGGGATGCCAGGATTCGAACCACTGTCCCTCTCCATGAAAGGCAAACGCCTTACCTCCATACAATCTCTCTGGCCCCTTGATGAGTTTTTTTTAATCAAGATTGGGTATTATTGGAGTTTATCAAATGCTTTCCCTACATCAATTGATATGATCATATGGTTTTTATTTCTCCTGTTGTTGATATTGTGTATTATTTTAATTGATTTATGAATGTTAAACTATCCTTGCATTCCTCTGATAAACCTACTTGGTCATGGTGAATGACCTTCTTGATGAGGCATTGAATTCTATTGTAGAGATAGTACAGTGTTCCCTCACTTCACACTTCACATTTTGTGGCTTCAGTGCTTCAGGAGTTTTTCCAAAATATTCATCAAAAAATAAAAATGAAAAATAAAACAATGTCAGCAGCTACATTGAAAAGGAGCGTTGTTTCATGTTGATGCGTGAGACAGAAGGATCCCTGCATATCAAACAAAGAGATGAGTTGACTCAGAGTACCTTTTGACTACGATGTGCCTTGGAGTGCTTTTCTTAAGGATTTTTTTAGCTGGTACTCTTTGGGCATGCAAGATTTGGTTGCATATAGTCTTTAGCTCTAATAGTTTCTCTGTAATGATGTTCTTGACAATTGATTCTTTCTGGGGATTACATCCTGGGTCTTTGGGACTCCAGTTATTCTTATATTGTTTCTGTTGAGCTTATCAAAGACTTCTGCTTTCATATGTTCACATTCTTTGAATAATTTTTCCATCGTCTGATCATTTGTTTTAAGGCTTTTTTCCAATCTCTTCTGCTGTATGGAGTTGCTTTGCTTATAATCTTCCAGCTCACTGATTCTATCCTCAGCTGCTGTTACCCTGTTGGAGAGGCTTTCCAATGAGGTTTTCAATTTGTCTACTGAGTTTTTCAGACCTGTTATTTTAGTTTGGAGTTTTCTGATTCTATCTTCATATCCTCTTGATTCTTATTTGTGTTCCATTCAACTAGATTTATGCTTCCTTTGAGTTCTAGGAACATCCTTTATATTTATTCTCTAAACTCCATATCTGTGAGACTAACTAGGTGGTTGACTATTTTCAGGTCATCAGAGTTGCCATCTTCATTCTCTAAGCCTGGTGTTGGCCTGAGTTATTTTCTCATTGTCACAATTCCATTGTGGATTTTTCTACATGTTGTGGTGGTATTCATTGGCTAGAAAATTCACATGGCTTCTAAATGGAGCAGCTGCATTCCTTTGGCTCCACTCTTTGAGGGAGAATGGCTAACTTCTGAAGAACATGAGTCCTTAGGGAAGAATGGCAGAGAGAATCAAAATCCCAGGCTGCAGAACATCAGAGAAGACCCAAGATGTCTGCCATATCTCAGGGCAAACAGCAGAGACCAGCTTTGCTGTCTGTGAGTGGGACGGCTCACCTCTGAAGAAAACCCCAATATTTTCTTTTCTTTTTGATGGTAGTGGTGGTTTTTGGGTCACACCTGGTGATGCTCAGCTCTGCATCGCCAAGAATCACTCCTGATGGAGCTTGGGACTATCTGGGATGTCAGGGATCAAACCAGAATTGGCTGCATGTAAGGCAAGCACCTTCACCCTCAACTTCATATTATTCATTTGCCCTACACTAAATATTTTTGTGAGGAAACCTGGTGGTGCACCACATGGGACTTTTCCTGCTCAAGGCATTCTGCATCCACCCTGAACTAGGCATGCTCAAATCTCATTTTCAAAATTGTTTCTAGTTCAGTCTTCTCAGAACTCGTAAACACCCATGCTTACCTCAGAACTGATATTTCTAAATTTTTAAAAAGAAAAGAAAGGGTGAAAAAAGGTTTATTCTTATTGTTCATACATTCTTGGTGTTGGATCTACTTTCTTGGAGATATCCTAGATTGCTTTTCCTAGACTTAATGACCACTTCTATTCTAGTGTCATCTTTTGCATTTCTCAGGCCTCTTAACTGTTCTCAGGAGTCTAAAAGAGAGAACCCGAGGCTGGAGAGATATCATGGAGGTAAGGCATTTGCCTTTCAGCAGAAGGATGGTGGTTTGAATCCTGGCATCCCATATGGTCCCCTGAGCCTGCCAGGAGCGATTTCTGAGCACAGAGCCAGGAGTAACCCCTGAGCGCTGCTGGGTGTGACCCAAAAACCAAATAAATAAATAAATAAATAAATAAATAAATAAATAAATAAAAGCAAGAACCCAATTCCTCAACCCTGAATGTGACATCCATTTCTGAGGCTATCCTTTCTGTGTTGTCTCTCCTTTTCCCTCCTCCTCCCTCTCCCTCTTCCTACCTTCCTCCTTTCCCTCCCAGCTCAGAAGTGGACAAAGTGGGAACAGACTGGGTTAATTGTAATCAGAGTTTCCCAGTAGTGAGTCTGCTATAAAAAGTCCTTAAAGATGCACAGTGGAGCGACCATAGAGCAACAGAATGTTTAGTTGTCATTTTTAACATGTGCTGTTTTTTTTCTCTTGGCCTGAAGGCCTGGAGTTCGATTCCCATATTTCACTGCCAGATTTGCTCATATTTCTTTTGGGATATGCTGCCTCCAATTTCTAGTGCTTTTAGCTATGCTGTAGAGGTACACAGAGCTCTTTGCTCAGGGATCACCCTTTGCTGCTTTCGGGGCTGCCTCAGTCAACTGGTGGATGATCACTCCCTCTTCACTTCTGACAGCACTTAGGGAACATGAACTTATTCTTGTAGTCTCCAAAATCACTGCTTATTAGCTGTAGATGGTTATCAAATCAATAAAGGGCTGAAAGGTCTTGCCTTTGTCATTTTCTATGTGGCAGTGAGATTAGTCTTGTTCAAGCTGATGATGTTTATTTCAGCCTTTTGAAATTGTTCAGAGGTAAACTCAAAGGTTTCATAGGAACTCAGCAAGAGGGAGAACTGTGGTGATGCTGCCAGATATCTATAGATACTGCAGAAACAAAGAAGTCAAAACATACCCCGCAGAAGGCCCAAGGAAGCCAACCATTAGCATCAAATCTCTGCCCTAATTTCTCATTCAGATTTCTCTGCATTAAACTACATGTGTCTTGTCCTCAAGAATCCAATCATCACTTACAAATCACTTGAATACCTCTCTAGTTACATGTATAACCATATATATTTTACTCTTGACCCTGCTGAGAAATAGGGTCGTATTTGACACATATAAATAAAATTCCACTTAATATTATTAGTTTATAGATTGCTTTGAGTTTTCTTTTCTCCTCTTCCTGTATTTTTTCCTCTTCTTCCACTTCCACCTCCTTCTCCTCCTCCTTTTCCTCCTCCCCCTCTTCTTCCTCCTCCACTTCCTCCTCCTTCTCCTCTTTCTCTATCTTCTCTGGGTCATACCTGATGGTGCTCTGGTGCTTGGGTGTGTCTCCAACTGGTCCTAAAGGAACCAGCCTTGTAGTGCTGTATGTTTTCTTCTTTTCAAAATTTTTTTTAAAAGATTCAAAGATATGTATGATAACTAATGCTTCATTGCCTCAGTTTTAATTATCTATAAATGGATATAATTATACCTACCACACAGGGTAATTATGAGCAATAAATGAGTTAATATTTATAAAGGACTAAGAGCCATGTCTAGAACACCGTAAATTCCAGACAATCTTTAAAAAGTGGAATAATGTAAAAAAAAAAAAAAGGCAAATTCAAAGCAAGTGAGAAAGATGAGGCAGCTAAACAATAGAAGGTATAAAAAAATTCTCAGGAAATAATTCCAAGAAAATTTCTTCCATGAATGAATGCAGACCTTTGAGGGTTTTGGTGCAAAGTAGAAAAAGTGAATAGCTGATATATGAAATCCATAATATAAATAATAGATAATATTTCTTATACTAAAAACAGAAAATGTATCCCCATGTTCTATTGTTTTTTTATTATTTCATAGTTTAATGAAATAACATCTTTTATTGTGTATGTCTCATCATCCCAGCCATATCAGGAACAGTCATTTTATAAGAAACTTTTATAAACAAAGATTTTGCACAGAAACATCAAGGGCTAATTTGTAGAAGGGAGAGCACTGTAGGTTACTTGCACAGTCTTTCATTATTATTTTTGGGGACACACATAGAAGTGCTCAGGGGTTACTCTGCTGGCACTGCACTCAGGGATCACTCCTGGAGGAATCGGGGGGGACTCTTAAGAGATGCTGGCAATCAAACTCGGATAGGCTATCTGCAAGGTAAGTGCCCTACCCATTGTACTTTCACTCGGGCCCCTTTCTTCTCAGAACTCCATTATCTAAAACTTTAAGAATAGGATGATGGGAGTGAACTCAGCACACAAGTACTTGGTATCTACTTAATAAACAAATAAAATTATTTACCTTTGCCATCTTTCTTGAAAATCTTCCTCAGTGGGAAATAATATTTTTTTGATTTGTATTTGGTGAACTTAAAACATGATTAAACCTTGATGACTCAGTATTCCTGTAATGAACATCAGTGATAGCCTCAGGGGATACTGAAATGCATCAGCTTGTTTGCTCCCACACTCTAATTTAGAATGATGTGTCTTTTATTTCAATGCATGTTTTGAAGTTCTTGCTCTTGCACTCAAAGCTCTTATCTTGTTTATTTTTTGGTTATAGCCAGTAAGCCTGTTTCTACCAGTCTTTTACCTTTTCTAATATTCGTTGCTTTTCTTATCATCAAAAAAGAGAAATTGAGGTCTGGAGAGACTTTATAGTGAGTAAGGCACTTGCTCTGCACAGGGCTGACCTTGCTTTGATTCTCAGCACCCCATATTGTTCTGAGTCCACCAGGAATGATCTCTGAACACAGCACCGGGAGAAAACCTTGGGCATCACTGGATATAGTCCCAAAACAAAAACAAACAAAAACACAAAGACAAAAGAAAAATATTTCAGGATTAAAGTGCATATCAGATGTGTCCAAGATTTTAAAAGTATATACGGGGCCAGAGAGATGGTATAGTGGGTATGTCATTTGTCTTGTGTGTGATCAATCCAGATTAGATCTTCAGCATGCATATGGTTCCTTGAGCCTACAGGGAGTGATTACTGAAAACAGACCCAGAAATAAGCTCTGATTGGTGCTCAAAGTGAGCACTGAGTGGTGACCTGAGAATGCCTTTGCGCAGCATGTAAGACATTATGCAGATATAGGGGCTGGCAAGGTGGCGCTAGAGGTAAGGTGTCTGCCTTGCAAGCGCTAGCCTAGGAAGGACTGTGGTTCTATCCTCCAGCATCCTATATGGTCCCCCCAAGTCAGAGGCAATTTCTGAGTGCTTAGCCAGGAGTAAACCCTGAGCATCAAATGGGTGTGGCCCAATAAACCAAAAAAAAAAAAAAACATTATGCAGACATTCTAGTATTCTTTTGGTTACTCATATCATTTACTCTATTGATGTCTTTTCTCTGAATGTATGGACTCGGCGCATGGTTGATCTAGGTGTATATGCCATATCAATTCAATCACATCATATAATCATGCAAATTTAGGAGTTAAAGGAGAGCTTTCCTGCAGGATATTTAAGGAGAAAGTGTTGGGAAAGTTATTTTCCTCTAAGTATTAAATTAATTAGGCAAAATCTCCAGAAAGGTGAGTACCAGATAAATTAGACTGTAGGGCTGAGTCATCCAGGTGCAGGAAACAGAGGTTCCATCGAAAGCAAAGGACATGGAATGTGAATGTTCTATATATTTATCTGAAACCTTGGTAGCCTCTCATTGAAGCAAGAGTTTGTCAGTTGACTGGAGCCTGGGGCTCATCAAAGCCTCTCTTTCTCACTGTCTCTGGATGTAGTGAAAAGAAAATGCCTACCTGATTTGTCTGAGATTTGGAGGGTTGCATTCAATTTTCATGGGGTGATTTCATTATTTACGCAAATTATTTGTAGGTACTTGGGAGATTTTTTCCAAAAATCAAAATATACCACTTCCCTGTAATAAATGGGCTTTATAGCCAGTGATCGTGACATTCGCATTTGGCTTGCTCAATGTACTTATTGTAAGGTCATGCTAAATAACATTACCTCAGAGAGAAATACTGCTTTAAAAGTCAAGGCCAAGGTAGCCAAGTAAGTACCCTTCACTGCCCCCATGGAGATCACTCCTAGGACTCATTGACCTATATACCCAGAGCTGTCCAATGCTGAGCTCGAATGAATGGCACTTAGAAATATTTTTGAAAGGGACAACAAAAGGTTACCTAACAGTTTGTCTTTATTTAGTATAGTTAGCAGCAAGAGCAAGCATAACAGGTCATTTTTAATTTTTATTTATGTATTTAATTGGTTTATGGGTCACACCCAGTGATGTTCAGGGTTTATTCCTGACTCTGTGCTTAGGGATCAATCCTGGAAGGTTTAGGAAACTATATGGGTAACAGGGATTGAGCCGAGCCAGCCACATTCAAGGCAAACGCCCTACTCACTGCACTATTGATCTGGCCCTATTTTTATTTATTTATTATTTGAGTTTGGGGGTACACTTAGGGTGCTCAGGAATCACTGCTAACAGGGATCAGGGTGCCCTTTGTGTACCTTATGTGCTTAGGATGACCAGTGTGGGCCCCATTGCAAGGCAAATACCTTACCCCTGTATTATCTCTACAGTCCTGAGATGAGGTTTTGTTTGTTTGTTTTGTTTTGTTTTGTTTTTTTAGGCCACACCTGGTGAAACTCAGGGATACCCCAAGCTTCTGGCTTGGAGGGACATATGGGACACCAGGGGATCGAACCGTGGTTTGTCCTAGGTAAGCACATGCAAGGTAAATGCCCTACTGCTTGCACTACAGCTCTGGCCACCTGAGATCAGTTTTAAAATGAATGAATGGGGCCAAAGAGATATCACAGCAGGAGGCTATTTGCCTTGCACCTGGGTTCGATTCCTGGCATTCCATATGGTCCCCGAGCCTGCCAGAAGTGATTTCTGAGCACAGAGCAGGAGTAACTCCTGAGCATTGCCGGGTGTAATAAAAAACAAATAAAAAATAATAAAAACAATAAAGTGAATGAATGCGGTTGAGTGACCTTGAAGAACAGACTGAAGATCTCCAGAACAAGGATGAAAAGAGCCTGTTTAAGAAAAGTAGCATGGGGGCTGGAGAGAGAGAACAGTGGGTATCTGTACATGGCCTACCTCGGTTTATCCCTGGCATTCCATATGGTCCCCAAGCATGCCAGGAGTAATTTCTGAGTGCAGAGCCAGGAATAACCCCCGAATGCTGCCAGTTTGGTCCAAAAAAACCTGAAAAATAAAAATAAAGAGGCGTAGGGCCTGGAGCATTAGGATACTGGGTAGAGATTTTACCTTGCATGCACCTGACCTAGGTTTGATCCCCAGCATCCACTATGGTCCTCAAAGTACCATCAGGATTAAATCCTGGGTGTAGAGTTATGATTAAAATCTGAGCATTGCTACGTTTGGCTAAAATAACCAAAATGAATAAATAAAATTTTAAAAGAAGCAAAGACTCAATAATAAAAAATTTGATTAACCACAGTTTATCAATAAAAATGATAAAATTAAATTACCAGGTAATAGAGTTATACTGTTTATTAGCTAGAATTAATCCTATAATTCTGACAGAGAATATTAGTGATTTGGGATGAATCATGCAAGGTATCCCTTTCCTCTAAATTTCGTATCAAACAGGTCATACTGTCTGCTGTTTCATTCAAAATAAAAAAGGAGGAAGAGGAGGGGAAGGAAAAGGAGGTGGGAGAGAGTATTTGCAGGTAGTAAGCATAATAGAGGTTAGGGTGCCTGGTTTACATGCAGCTGAGACTGGCTCGATCCTCTGAGACCTTCCAGATCTTAAGCAGCCAGGAGTAAGCTCTGGGTGGGGCCTGATACTGTGAGCTGTCAGGATGGATGATCCTGACACATGGATATATCATCACTGGATGAGCAAGAGAGAGAAAAGAAAGAAAAAAGAAAGAAAAATTGAAGAGAAAGAACAAGTGAGTGTGAGAGATGGAAAATGGAAAAAAATTAAGAAAATTGTGGTTTAGAGTTGGTCAGTATTCCACTATGAATGTAAAATGCCCTCCAACGTGGTCAGTTTCCCAACCTCCCTGAAGCCTGCACCTTGGTAGATAGGAGTAATTTCCTTAATGTTTTGGGTAATATTACTGTGAAATTAGAATTAAAATTATGGAGTGTTATGTCATTACACATAGCTGCTCAGTTCACAAATTTGAGAATCTGTAGTGCTGAGTGATGCACTCAGATGGCAATAGCAGTAGGCCCCATCAGAGGGCCCCAGTGAGATCAGCAAGATTGTATATCCATGAGATTTTCCTGCTAATTGGGCCTCTCTTTTGAGATTTCTAGAGTGATCTAGAAACTTTAAAGAAATGTCTTTGTTGCCATTGGCATTAGACATATAATTACAGTGTTCATCTCATAGAAACTGTAAGGCAGAGCTTCTGTTTCTTAGAATTTCTGGAAAAACATAAGAAGAAAAGAACTTTTATTTGGAAAGAAATTTCTTGCATCATCTTAACTATATTTCTTGTAATGTGCCTGATTAAGCATTCCCACCTGAACTCAAATGGAGTCACTGCCAAGTGGGCATGAGGTCGTGTGCTGCATCTCTCAGGCTGGCTCCTGCCTAGCAGGGTCTAGTCAGGCTGACCTGCTCCCTGGGTCCCCAGAAACCTGAGGCTGCCCAGTGAGCCATGCAGCACAAAGTACTACAATGACAGAGGCCTAAGGGCTAGAGAAAATCAGGGAGGTGCTCAAAGGACTGTGTGTGGTGCCTGGGATTAAACTCAGCTGGCTTATACAAGAAAAGTCTTACCCATTGTACTACCTCCAGATTTGGCTCCAGAATATTTTTGTTTGCTTTTGGGGCTATAGCTGGTTGTAATCAGGGTTTATTGGGATAACTTTTGATGGTGATTGAACCATATATAGTGCTGAGATTCAAACCAGGAGAGCCACATACAAGGCAAATTTCTTTTTGTTTGTTTTTTTTTTTTTT
>PVKC010037776.1:0-12902 GCA_004027635.1 Crocidura indochinensis
AAAAGTGTTTTAGTTAATACAATTCTGAGGCTGGAGAGATAGTTTAGTGGGAAGACAACTTGCTTTACCTGCAGATAAACCTTGGCTTGATGTGTAATTGAAAAGCAATAAAATTTCCTCTGAGTACTGCATTTGCGGTGACCCATAAAATCTAGTAATTTGTGTCTTCATTGTCATTTTTTCCAGGAATGTTTTGATTTCTTCTTTGATCTCATCTCTGATCTACTTATTGTTCAATAGTGAGCTGCTTAATTTCCAGGTGTTAAAGTTTTTTCTTGTGTCCCATTGTAGTTCACTTCTAATTTCTGTGTCCTGTGATCTAAAAAGGTAGTCTGTACAATTTCTATCCTCTTGACTTAATGGATAAATGTTTTATGGGCCAGAATATGATCTATCCTGGAGAATGATCCATGTACATTGGAGAAGAATGTGTATCCAGTTTTCTGGGGATGGAGTTCCATATATATACATTTATTATAAATTTATCAATATATTTATATATAAATATAAAATGCATATGTATAGTCTACATTTTTTCTCTTTAAGAACTAGTAGATTCTTTATTATTATTATTATTTTATTTTATTTTAATTATGACAACAAAGATGCAAAGAAAGAGGACAAGCTAAAGTTACAGTGGAAGGACAATCACCCATAAACAGAATTCTTAATAGTCCCATTGCTGATATCTTAATTTTGAGCTTTCAGCCAAAGAACATTAAGAAAAATAAAACAGAACCCATGTACAATTACTTTGTTCCTCAAGTCCCCAGATTGTAATTAATAATATTTCTTAGCAGCACACAAAGCAATCTAAAGCCATAAAAAGTATGTAACTCCTTAAACATTGAAGGCAAAGTACTTTTTTACATTTCCATACACATGCCTATTAGTTTAAGTTAACCTCAAAAGTTTAAGTGGGTTGTTTTTCTTAAGGATTAGAGTCAAAGGAGCACAGTAAAAATGTTGTTAGAGTGGCAATTATTGTTTGTATAGGCCCAACAAATTATGAGGGGCATGGAAAGGAAAAGCATTGGCCTAAATACAAGGAGACCCTACTCCTGAGGTTTCCTGGCATAAGACCAACTTTGGCACCAAGCAAACTAGTTTGTCCAATCCAAGTCATTGTCTTTAGTGCCAATATACTTTTATTTTTCAAATAATCTCTGTTGTTGGTATCATGTTTCTGTATTAAAGATCCTGGAATCAGCAAATCCTATATTGCAGTTAGGATGGTGCAGAGTGTCCTCTCATTTCACCTCACAATTAAAGGTCAATGCAGAGAGTTTTGTCCTGTAAGCAGATCATTGTTGTTGTCAAGTCTTCTTAGTGTTAAGGGAAATCTCTTTTGAGCAGATCGATGTCAGAGCAGTGGTAGGGTCTTCCCTGGTAGAGCATTGCTTCCAGGTGTTGTTATAAAAACCTTGGATGCTTCGTAGATAGTTTCCCTGGTTTAGGGGTGAATGAAGGATGCCCATTATTCTGAGGCCTGTGCCAGGTCATTATATCAATGAGAACTAGTAGATTCTTGTTGTATTTCACCTGGTTGACCTATCAAAGGGTGACAGGACATTATTGAGATCTCCCACTAATATTGTGTTGCTATGGATATATTCCTGCAGATTTGTAAACAATTGTATTAAATATTTTGCTTATCCATCATTGGGTGCATATACATTTTGAAATGTGATTTATTCTTGTACATATCACTTGATAGTACAAAATTTCCATCAGAAAGGAAGAAGGGGCCTACATGAAAAGCTCAATGACACAACTTATAAAATTAGAAAATGATCAATGAAAGGAACCAAAAATACGTGGGCATAAGGAAATAACAAAGCTTAAAACAGAAATCAATGAAGTGGAAGGCAAGAAAACATTCGAAAAGATTAAGAAAAGCAGAAGTTGGTTGTTTGAAAAAAATAAACAAGATTGATAAGCCACTAGCAAAACACAAAGAAAATAAGAGAGATACTTTATAAACTGGATGAAAAATGAAAAGGGAGATCACTACAGATGCTACAAATATTCCAACTGTAATGAGAGTATTGAAAAACCCCATGAGATCTAGAAGAAATGGATAAATTTTTGGACTCTTATAATCTTCCAGGTTTAAACCAGGATGATCATGCATATCTAACAAACCCATTGCTAATGAGGAAATTAAAATAGTAATCAAAAGTCTTCCCCAAAACAAAAGCCCAGAACTAGAGCGATTCACTAATGAATTCTTTCAAACCTTTCAAGAGGAACTTTTCAGGCTCATGAAATTGAAGAAATCCTTTTCAGGCTCATGAAATTGAAGAATCAGCAACACTCCCAAATAGTTTTTATGAAGTTAACATCACCTTTATACCAAAACCAGACAGAGATATTGCGAAGAAATATTACTGACCAACATCCCTGATGAACACAGATGCAAAGATCCTCAACAAAATTCTAGCAAGTAGGATCCAGCGCCTCATCAAGAAGGTCATACACCATGGCCAAGTAGGATTCATTCCAGGATACAAAGATGATTTAACATACATGAATCAATCAATGAAATACACCATATTAACAAAAATAAAAATAAAAACCATATAATCATATCAATATGATTAAAACATTCAATAATGTTCAACACCCATTGTTGATAAAAAAAAATTCTCATTGGGCCCGGAGAGATAGCACAGCGGTGTTTGCCTTGCAAGCAGCCGATCCAGGACCAAAGGTGGTTGGTTCGAATTCCGGTGTCCCATATGGTCCCCCGTGCCTGCCAGGAGCTATTTCTGAGCAGGCATCCAGGAGTAACCACTGCTGGGTGCACCCCCAAAACCAAAAAAAAAAAAAAAGTAAAAAAAAAATCTCATCAATGTGGGAGTGGAAGATACTTTTCTCAATATACTCAAGGCCATCTACAACAAGACCAAGGCAAATATTATTTTCAAAAGAGATAAACTAAAAGACTTTCTTCTAAAATCTGGTGCAATACAGAGCTGCCCTGTGTCACCACTCCTATTCAGCATAGTGCTGGATGTTTTTTCTATAGTGATTAGGCAAGAAAAAGATATCAAGGGCATCCAGATAGGGCAGGAAGAATCAAGCTTTATTGTTTGGAGATGACATGACACTATATTTAGAAAACCCTAAAGACTCTACCAAAAAGATTGTAGAAATAATAGATTTATATAACAAATGGCAAACTACAAAATTAAAATAAAAATTAATGCCTTCTTATAAAACAATAATGATAGAGAATAATGGGCACTAAAATGCAATTTACATTTACACAAACTCAATTATCTTAGAGTCAACTTAACTAAAGGTGTGAATGGCTTACACAAAGAAAACTACAAAACCATGCTTCAAGAAATAAGAGGACAAAAGAAAATGGAGACACATACCCTGTTCATGTTTTGAAAGGATTAAAATAATTAAAATTACAACACTCCCTAAACCATTGTTTAGATTCTATGAAATCCCTCTACAGATACCCACGATATAATTCAAAAAAGTGGATAAGCTCTACTGAGATTTATTTGAAACAATAAACACTGCGATTAGCTAGAGAAACCCTTGGAAAATGTAATATGGAAAGCACCACATTCCACAACTTTAAATTGTATTATAAATCTATAGTTATATTGAGATAAACAGACCCTCAGATCAGTGTAATAGACTCGATTATTCAGATAATGGTTCCCAGTTATGCATCCAATTAATTTTTATAAATGGGCAATAAAAATCAAAGTGAAGCAAGGAATGTGTCTTCTACAAGTGGTGCTGGCACAACTGGTCAACAACTTGCACAAAAGCAAACTCAGACCTCCATCTAACATCATGCACAAATGTCAAATCCAAATGGATTAAAAACCTTGATATAGGGGCTCGGGAGATAGAATGGAGGTAAGGCGTTTGTCTTTCATGCAAAAGGTCATCGATTCAAATCCCGGTGCTCCATATGGTCCCCCGTGCCTGCCAGGAGCAATTTCTGAGCATGGAGCCAGGAGTAACCCCTGAGCACTGTTGGGTGTGACCAAAAACCAAAAAAAAAAAAAACCTTGATATAAGACCTAAAATAATGAGGTATATAGAACAGCTCAGGTAAAACAGTACATAATATTGAGACTAAAGGTATCTTCAAGGAGGAAACAGCACTCTCCAAACAAATGGAAGCAAAGATAAACAGAAGGGTCTATGTCAAGGTGAGAAGCTTCTGCACCTCCAAGGAAATATTGCTTAGGATCAAAAACCACCCACAGATGGGAGAAACTATTCACCCAATACCTGTCATATAAGGACTAATTTCTAAGATATACAAAGTACTCACAGACTTATCAAGAAAAAACATCTAAACCCATCCATAAACGAGGAGAAGAAATGAACAGACACTTTCTCAAAGAATATATATTAATGGCCAAAAGGAATATAAAAAAAGCTGAGAGAAATAATTCAGAGGGAAAGAGATAGACACAGATAGTCTCAATCATCTATGGGTTTTAAGAAAAATAAAACACATTATTATAATAATGCCCAGAAACAATAGAGATGAAGGATTCAAGGACTGGCTCAAAGTATGAAGCTCACCAAAAAGAGTTGTGAGTGAAGTTAGAGAAATAACAATATCAATGAATGAGAGAAGTGCAAGGCATATCTTGAATAAAGGCTGGGATGGGGGAAATGGGAAATAGGGGGCATTGGTGGTGGGAATGTTGAACTGGTAAAGGAAGTGTTCTTATATAACTGATACTCAAATCTAATTATGTCTGTAATCAAGGTACTTAAATAAAAATATTATTAAAAATTCTCCAGATCACTAATCATGAGGGAAATGCAAATCAAAACAATTATGATGTACCATCTCACACCATAGAGTCTGGCACACATCACAAAGAATAAGAACAATTGGTGCTAGTGGGGATGTAGAGAGAAAGGAGTTCTCATTCACTGCTGCTGGGAATAAAATTCAGTCTAGTCTTATAAGGGAAATCTGTTGCAAGGATGAAGCCTTTCTCCTCCAGCTCGGACCATGCATCTGTTACCCTGTTCAGCCAGCGGTTCTGAGGTGAATGAGGCGGGAAGAAAGCCAACAGGCAGTCAGGCTTCCCAAGAAAACAGCTCTTTATTCTGTTAAGAGGCCGAAGGCAAAAGGCCTAAGAATAGGCCGCAGGAATAAAACCTTTCACCTTCCACAGACCCTTGCTTTCATGCCCCAGAATAAGGTACCACCCAATGGTGGGATCAGGTACCACCCAATGGTGGGAGCAGAATCAGGTACCATCCTAGGGTGGGAACAGAATGCCAGGTCACACCCTATGGTATGGCACAATCACCGATCAGGGTAGGGTCAGTAACATAATAATCCCATTAAAATGTTTACATACACAACAGAAATCAATATGGGAATTCCTAAAAAAACCCTGGAATTTGAGTTCCTATAATATCCAACTATATCACTACTAGGGATATACCCTAGGAACACAAAAATACAATTCAAGTATGCCTGCCTCACACCTATATTCATTGCAGCACTATTTACAATAGCCAGATCCTGGAAACAACCAATATGCCTTTAAATAGATAAATAACTAAAGAAATAGTGATATATATATATATATACACATATATACACACACATACACAAAATTGAACATTATGAGTGAACTAAGTCAGAAGGATAGAGACAGAGAATATTTTCACTCATCTATTGGTTTTGAGAAAAATAAAATTCATTATTGTAGTAATGCCCAGAGACAATAGAGATGAGGGCTGAAGGACTGGTTTATGATATGAAGCTCACCACATAGAGTGGTAAGTGCAATTAGATAAATAACTACACTGATAACTATGGTGACAATGTGAATGAGTGAGAGAAGTAGAATACCTTTCTTGAATAAAGGTTCAGGGGGAGATTGGGGACATTGGTGATATGAATGTTGCACTGGTAAAAGAGGGTGTTCTTTTTATATAAATAAATAAATAAACCTTACTTTGATTTCATGGATAGTATTATGCTGAATCAAATGAGTCAGAAGAAAAGGAATAGACAGAGTGATCAAACTCTTTTCATATATATATATATGTGTGTATATATATCATATATATTAAATGTAGTATGGGAACAATACTCAAAGCCAATTGAGACAAAGGCCATGAGGATTAGTTTATGATAGAAATCTTGCCACAAAGAAGTGGGTACTGAAGTTAGAGCAGATTAGGGACAACTATGACAATGAGAGATGGAAATGATCTGAAAATCATTCTGGACAAGAACTGGGAGCTGAAAAGTGGCAAAGTGATGTTCAGTAACAATACTGGAAACCTCAGTATCTAAAATGGAGAGAAAGAGTTGGGGAATGTCTGCCATAGTGGGAGGGGGAATGGAGCAGGGAAACTGAGGAAACTGGTAGCAGAAAATATGCACTGGTGAGGGATTGGTGTCGAAACATTTTATCGCTGAAACTCATTAATGATCAACTCTATAACTATGTATATATAGTTATTATATCATTTATATTGTAATATAAATGAATAGTTGATTAAAATTTAAAGAATGCTGTTTGATATATAAAACTAATTTTTAGGCTTTTCTATTTGAGAATGTACTATTTAAAATAAGATTTTAAGTAATTATATTTGAACTGTTCTAATATCCTCTTGTTAAATAATAAATGTACTATCTGATTTCTATGATCTTATATCTTACCATACCCTGTACCTTACAATTTCCTTAAAAGTTTGCTTTCACCTCATATTAACTCTGTTACTTTTTACTTACTATCTGGTTTTAAGCTTATTGTAGTTATTTTCCCCAGAATGAAAGTTGCTTAAACTTAGACAATTTTTTCACTTATATATTTATATATACAGTCTATATATTCACATTTTTACTGAATAGCATGAGTATAAATGAGAAAGTATATTCCATATAATAGGTGTTGAACACATGTATTCTTTATGAATGGGAATATTTAAATCAATAACCTGTTATATGGTTTTCTATACTTAAATTTTTCCCTTGTACGTCTGTGCTATAAGTGCATTGAACTTGTATGCTCTCTTACTTAATATAGAATTATGTATAAGTAAAGGACAGTTGTTGCTTGACCTCTTGAAATTGGTCTATAAGATAGCTTAGGGAGATGTTAGCAAATTTCAGCGAAAGACATCTGCTCTACTGTCATCTCCAAATTGTGGTCTCTTTGAAAAATTTAAAACTGTCCTAGATTATTGGAAACACAACTGCCTTTGAATTTAGTTCAATAAAACAGTAGTTACAGATGCTATGTTAAGGATTTCAAAACACAATTTTTTGCCAAAAAAAAATAAATAAAACCCCAAAACAGGGCTTGTAAATGTCTGGTCATCACTCAAGTACTGTAGAAGTAAATTTTCTGGAGACGTGAGAAGTGGGGGTATCACTTGTTGAAACATAAATGACTAAATTGAAGTTATTTCTTCATCTGTCTGCTAACAGTGGTGTGAATATGTAATTGGATGCTGCTAATGTGGTGCAGTTGTAGGTGAAAATCAAGGAGGTGTGGAAAGACAATCTAGCATAATAGAAATGGGAGATTTGATTAACCAGGCTCACTTTTACAGCTTTCCTATTTCTTATTTGTATCTGTTTAAAATAATCTAGAACATATAAGTAATGCTTTCCAATTTAATTGATGGTGCAGTCTTGGATAAATGATTCCATATGGTGGTTGATGAATGACTTTTGTGTTAACCTCTCTTCTTAAAAAATAGATACATAATTCTCACTACATTTTCTATTTCTACACTGTAGCTATTGCATCGGTATCAATTTATCTATCTTAAATGAAGTTGAAATATATCATACAGCAATGAAACCATTTGTACTCACATTTGCAGAAAGTGAAATATTCAAAGGAAAATTTTCTTGCATGCTCAGTCATTGTGTTGATGAATGGTTAAAGGAAAAGCAACATCATTGGTTTTTCTTTTTTTATAAAGGCATGCCTTTACTTAGTTCATATTAAAAGGTGACTTTCTGTGTAACTAAACTAGTATCCCTTTACACCAAAAAAAATCTTTGAAATAACAGTATCATATTGGAGATACTCAGAGGATTTCATAGAAAAGCTTAGAATATGGCAATGGTAATACATCAACAGAAGGTCAACTATTCACAACTAGAGAATGGTTCAGTATGCTCAATCATCATTACATATTTATACTCTGTGAAATAATAAAAGGTAACTTAAATTACTATAAGTTTACATGTTGTGCATATATACATATGTATATATTTTTAACTATAACATACTAAATTCTAGCCTAAGGCATCAATTTAAAGGATTTACTTCAATGTAATATTTATGTCATTATGTCATATGTATTTTCAATTGTTTGGGTCCAAAAACTCAAGGGAGGAAATGCACAGAAAAACAATGTTCATTATCTTTCATACATATAGCACATATAAAATTGTTATGTTTTATGTAATTAACTAGATATTTATTACATATTAATTCTTGATGAAAACATTTTACTTACCAAACATCAAAGGCATTTAGAAAGCCCTGATGCTGAAGTTTGCTTCAATAAATTAGCTATGCTCTTTAGATGAGATAACTTGTAAAATTCTTGGAAAATTTAATTTTGCACACACAGACTGTGATTCTCAGATGAGGACAACTGAAGCTAGTGCATGCTATTCAAGCCAAGTGATAGAATAATTATACTGAATCTAGGTCATTTCTATAAGTGATTTTAGTCTTCTTGACTAGATTTCTGAATGCCTAAGATATTTATTTCTTGGAAGTTGAGTCCAAACCAAAACTCTACTATATCTTTTGCTCTAAGTCTGTGTGGTCCTAGGTGACCCCATTAAGCTGGAAGGAACCCAGGGAAATTTGATAGGGCTGATTCCTGGTAAGGGGCTACTCCTGGGTGGTCCTCAGCAGTGAATAGAATTTGATTTTGAGTCCATCCTAAGAGATTCAGAGAAATCCAAGAATCTTGGCTTGGACAACATCCAGTATATTAAGACTGATTACGCCTAAGCATCTAAATATAACAAATTGGAAAGAATAGTACTGTTCTGGGAGTATGTACAGATTATGCCAAGCATACCTCACCAACTATGCTGCCAACCTGTTCGTCTTCCAAGAGCAAACTTAAGAAATCATGTTTTCAGCTTGAGCAATATTTGGAATATGTGTAGGCAGGTGGTCAAATTTATGCATACATTGCTCAGAAAATTCAAAGACATTTGCTTTAGTTTGATAAGTTTCAGAGACCTCTATATATGATATTAGCCTATAATAAGATAATATCAACAAAAGGGAACAAATAAGACTAATTTAAAAATTATTTTAATTTTACTATAGAAAATAATGCAATGTGATGGTTAGAGCATTGTCAGAAAATCCTTACCTTCTCCCTATGACAGGGATTTTTTAAAATATAAATGAGATTAATATATTTATCTTGTTTTTGGAAAACTGGGAAATTTTTCAGTCTACATATGTGTTTTACAAAATGGAATTGGCTAAGAGTAACCAATAAACTCCTACATAAGGATTGAGTTAGAGGAAAGGGAAGTTTGAGGAAAGAGGATCTTAAAAGGAATAGTTATTTAGAAAGAAGGCAGGAAAAAGTCAAATATATGGAATTTTAGGGGAATGAGCATTATAAGAAAAAAATGTTTTCCATGGAATGTGGGTAAAATATGAAGAGGATGAGAGAGTTGATTGGGGCCGTGGAGGTAATTCAAAATGCTGGAACACATGATTTGCATACAGGGACCTTGGTCACTAGACCTACATGTAAATGGTCCCTGTGCAATACATGAGCATAACTGTGGAGCACTGCTGGATGGGGCCCAAGACAATCAAATAACAACAAAAAATAAGAGGATATATATTAAACAAGATTATCAAAAGTGACCACAATAAGGAAAAATAACAACTTTGCAGTAATTGAAAGAGTTATATGGCAGGAAATAAACTCAGTGAATTACACAATATCATTAATGCAGCTGTATAATGAAGGGAATCAAAACATGGCCAAAAGCCTGCAGATACAAGAATTTAGAGAAACATTTATGAAACTAAAATGTAAAACTTCTGTGTATGTGCAGTAGGTTTGCCAGACAGTGTTGAGAAGCTTCATAAAATTTTGGCATAAATGGGAAGTGATTTATTCATTCTAATTGGTGACTTTTATAATGCCATTTAACTTCTCAGATGTTGAAATGAATAATGAAATAAAATATGGTTTCAGAGCTGGAACACTAGTACAGCAAGTAGGACACTTGCCTTGCATGCAGTTGTCTGGACTTTGATTCCTGGCAGGAATGATTTCTGAATGTCAAGCCAAGAGTAATACCTGAGCAATGCATGGTGAGGCAACAAATGACCAAATAAAACAGAACAAATAATGATTTCAAGTAGGAAATACATCAAGAATAGAAAAGGAAGCAAGCCAATAAAATACTTCTGATACATTTAATTTTAAAAATGTAAACAAACATTCAGGAAAAGGAGAGATAAAATACCAAGGTAGATCCGGGAGCCGGGTGGTGGCGCTGAAGGTAAGGTTCCTGCCTTACCGCGCTAGCCTTGGACGGACCGCGGTTCGATCCCCCGTGCCCCATATGGTCCCCCAGGCCAGGGGCGACTTCTGAGCGCATAGCCAGGAGTAACCACTGAGCGTCACTGGGTGTGACCCAAAAACCAAAAAAAAAAAAAAATACCAAGGTAGATCCAAAAGGATTAAGAAGTAACTTGTATGATTTAAACATTTTATTTCAATTGAAGAATTATTAAAATATTGACAAATACTAAGAGAACTGTATTATGTAAGCTAACAATAGAACAGACGGTGGTGGCCAGAGGGAAGAGCAAATTGACTACTAACATTTCATGTACATTAATTGGGAGGGGCAAAGTAAAGTTAATTGGAGGTGTGGAATGGAAGTACTTAATGGCAGACTAAAAGGTTTCTATACATTGATTCTGAAGTCATCAATAAAGATGCATGAACAGATATGAAACAAAGAAAAAGAAGTAAATTCTAAGTTTGAGGGAATGACTGGGTCACTATCTGAGTTTATGAAAATGTAGTGAGTGGTCTAAGCTTCAAGCAGGTCAAAGAGATGAATAGTCATCTCCTTAACTTCTGAGGTTAGTGGTATATAATGGAAAAAAGTACACTGCTTCAGATCATTGCAAAGAAAATGATACCAATAGGAAGTAACTACAGAGTTAAATATTCAGAGAAGATTGAGGCGATACTAGAAATTTATAATAGCTATTGCTGTTCTTGGCTATGAAATTTGCAGTTACTTGTGTAAAATAAAAATATTGCACATTTTATAAAAAATTATAAATTTCAAGATGGCAACCAACATTATAAGAATTGTCTTATCTTTAAAGTCAAGGTTGCATGAGCTTGAACTGGTTCTACTATACTGATGATTTAGAGATGTGGGAAAAATATCTGTGAAAGAAGGCAACAATTTAACAGAGTAAAGGATATGATATTCTTCTGTGCTAAAATTTACTCAATATTTTAATATAGTATATTTAATTTTTAACTCAATATAACTGATATGAGAATCAGATTGTCCCTGTTTTATTAAAACATTTTTTCCTTTGTTTTTGAAGTCATAATCGTAATGAGGTGAAAGATCTTAGAGTACATTTATTTGTGCTGTGCTGGAGATTATGCACTTATCTTGCTGCTATGATTCACACAGTAGGACCATCTGAATAAAACTACTTAGGAAACAATGTGCTCAAGATTAAATTTGCAGCAATCACACCTAAGAACTCAATGCACAACCATTGAATCATATCTCTAAGTTCTCCTCTCCTTATTTTAAATTGAACAGAGCATTAGGTATTGATGTGATTTGCTCACAAAGTGGCAGCCTGGATCTAGAGCTGAGTTCCTAGCTTCCATGTTAGTGAGCTTCTCAGTAGAAATAATAGATGACATGTACAAATCAGATATAAGCATTTACAAAGTGAATAAAAATTAAGATATGATAGGTTTTGTACTTATTTGACCTGTATGGGAAGATGAATAATCATGTCAAGATGTCATTTTGAACACTTACCATTTAAGTACTTTCACTCATCTTGTCTTTTGTTCTCTAAAATGGAATGAAAATTGATTTTAGAGACATATTTGGTCATGGACTTTTGCCATGTTATTCCATAGAGGGGGTAACCTTAAAGGCCCCAGGAACTGAGATTACTTACTGTTTTATATAGTATGGCCCAGAGATCCAAATTTCTAATGAAGCTTTAATATGAGAAATAATTATTATTTGATCTCAGCTCAGAAACATTAATTGGATAAATGGAAGCTAGAGAAAAGATACAACAGGGAGAAGATGAATAAGTCAATTGAAAAAAAGAGTTTTGTGGTGTTTTAATGAAGAATCAAAAATATTTGCAGCAACCGCCACATTTTTATGACTAGGATTTAGGGAGTCAATGGAGAAGATGATCAGTAAAACTGCTGTATTTATAGTCAATCCCGTGACAATATATGGCAAGGGTGGAGAAACCCTGTATCTCTTAGCCAAAGGAAATTCCTTTCGAATGACCCCAATATTTACTGTGCATCTGCAGGAGGGAAAAAATAATAACAAGCACAAAACAATCTTTTTTTATCATTATTCATGTATCTATCTTTTGTTGATCTTATTATTGCAGATTGACTACTTTAGTGAATGTCTCCAAGTATATGTATATATATTTATTCTCTTCTTTTCTTATGTTTACTGCCACGTTTTTATCTCAATACCATGGCCTATATATGTTTTTTTTTGTTTTGTTTTTTTGTTTTGTTTTTTTCTTTTTTTGGAATCTTCACTGGATATTTCATCTGACGATTCTTTATGTACAGTTATTCTATGCCACCTTCATTCCCCCCCC
>PVKC010037777.1:0-12890 GCA_004027635.1 Crocidura indochinensis
GAGAGAGAGAGAGAGAGAGAGAGAGAGAGAGAGAGAGAGAGAGAGAGAGAGAGAGAGAGAGAGAGAGAGAGAGAGAGAGAGAGAGAGAGAGAGAGAGAGAGAGAGTATATCTGCCACAGAGGCAGGCAGAGAAGAGGGAAGGGACAGGATGGGAGGGAAACGAGGAACATTCGTGGCTGCAAATGTGCACTGGTGAAGGTGAAAGGATGGGTGTTAGACATTGTATGATTGAAACTCAGTCTTGAATAACTTTGTAAGCATGGTGTATCTCAGGGTGATTCGATTAAAGAATTTATTTATTAAGAAATAAGAGAAGAAAAAAAACTGAGTAAGTGGGACAGTAGGAGAGTACTGTGAACCACTTCCCTTGCACACAACAGGTTGCTTTCCTGGCACCTAGGTTCCTAAAGACAAGGCATGGATATTTCTCTAGACTATAGAAGTAGCTTAACTGACATGTTTATTTTGTCCCATAAAACTTATTTTTAGCTCCAAGACAATAGGAGAATAAATCTGTGTCATTTTTAGACTTTTAAATTTCACTACAGTAACAGTAGAAAATATATCCCATATCTTGCAATTTAACTCTCAACTAAAGAAAATAAGCATCTTTTAACATATAGAAGGAAAAATATAGCATGATGTTCACAGCAGTGCCTGTTACAACTGCAAAAATACAGTGAAAAGGCTCAGCTTTTCAATAGAATAATTGAACAGTAGTAAAATATTCAGCATTCAAAATGTATGAATTATAGCGATATATAAATTCTGGATGAATCTTGGTACTAGACTTTTGGTATTTATTTATGTTTATTTATTTTAATTTTGTTTGTCTAGAAGTCAACTCAAGTTTACAGAGAAACTTTGAGTAAAAGTTTCAGCACTTTTTATTTCTGACCCACTGAAGTATGAATTGCCAATTAGGTATACTGCCTATGAACATTAAGGGTTTTTTTTTCTATATATCAGGTTATTTTATATATAAATAATATTGTCATTAATATAATAAGTTACATTAATATTTCACCATCTTGTGGTCCTCAAACCTCATTTAAGTTATGCCAATAGGTTCAAAATGTCATTTAGGGCATTATTCTGAATTGTACATCACATTCAGCAGTCCTGTCATTTAAATCTCTTTCATCTGTGACAGTTCTTCAATTTTTCTTTGGCTTTCAGTTTTGAAGACTAAAATAGAGTTACTTAATAGAATTCTCTTCAACGTGAGCTTATTTGATGCTTTTTTTATAATTGCATCCAGTTATTTATCATTGGCAAGTATATCCCAGAAGCAATACTGTGTTCTTTTTATTGTTTCCTATCAAACACATGATTTTGATTAGTCCCACTGCAGATGAAGTTTACTTTGATTCCTTGATTAAGATGGTGCTTTTCAGGATTCTCCACTCTGAAATTGCCCTGTTTTCCTCTAGCAATATAATTTTAAGTAAAAATATTAAGTTCTAGAATTTAAAAAGTATAACGCCCTCTTTCAAGTATAACTCAATTTTAAAAATGCTTATTAGAAAAAATATATAAAATAAAATGACATTTAAAAATAGCAAATTAACCTAGGACGAACCGCGGTTCGATCCCCCGGTTCCCATATGGTCCCCCGTGCCTGCCAGGAGCGACTTCTGAGCGAATAGCCAGGAGTAACCCCTAAGCATCACCGGGTGTGGCCCAAAAACCAAAAAAACAAAAACAGAAAAAAAATAGCAAATTAATAATTAATTCAGAATCTAGATTGACGATGATGTGTAGAAAGAGGTGGAGAGTTGGAGAGATAGGAAGAAAAAGAGTCCACATAAATATTATACATGCATTTCATATTCAAATGCAAAAGTTTGCATGATCTAAGTATTGGGATCAGAGAAAACTACTATGTTGTGAAAAACAATATGAGAAATACAAAAGACCATATTTAGACCAATAATGAGTCCAGGACCATGGATTCTGATTAATACAATATGATATTCTTAGAATCCAATTTTTAAATAATTCAATATTATTATATAGTAGATGCTGGAAATAAACCAAAAAAATAAATAAAAAACTGCTAAGATTATTGTACTTACTACTGCTCCTTGCCTCAAACACAGAGGCTGGATTTTTATGAGAGGTTAGGTTTTATTTTTTTAGGGAGTCAACTATTCCACATTATTCTACTCCTTTAGCCCTTAGTAAATGATTGGGTTGGTCCCTGAGAACACACAGAACAGACCTAGAAATATCAATAAAGCTTAAAGAACTTTGATAATAAAATCTAGGGAAATGTATCTCCTTCCTGCAGTAATTTTGCATTCCCAGGACATTTGCATCTTCCAGTTTCATTTCCCTATTGCAAGAACATGGCCTATATTTAACCTTATCCATATTGTGATCTTTCATGTATGTATCTAGCATGGTTGATGCTAACAGTCTTTTATCATAAAGAGTTCTCTGTTCTAATTCCAGATGCATCTATAATTGCTGAATGACTGTAACAAGTTGCTTCTTTTCCAGGGGTCTCAGTTTATCCAGTCGAAATGACCTACCCAGGTATGGGTGTATTTTGAAAAACTTATTCAGCCCTGCAGTCAACATACTTTTTGATCTCTACAGTTCATTCACATTCTAATTTACTTACTCTACTGCTTTTTTACCTTGTCACCTGAATAAAAATAAAACAATTATAGCTTCTTTTCTAGGAATTTTTAGTTGGGGCAAAGAAATTTCATTCTCTTTGGCTACTCTTGGCTATTTCTTAAAAGAGCTATCTCATCATAATGTGAGAATGGGTAACTGAAATGTTTTAGAGAGAATCTAATACATGGAAAAGAAAAACTAGAAGAGGCAAGTACAAGAAATGCAAAGACGTTTGATTTCTTGCTTCAGATCCCTCTGTGAAGAAATGGTTTTATGTGTAAAATTCACTGAATTTTAAGAGCTAATAAAACGTTGTTTCTGAATATAACTCTGAGGGTTCTATAGACAGAGATTAGCATCTGAATTCATCGATTGTTCTCTTCTTGGATTCCAGCTTGCTGAAAGTAATAGTGGAACTTTTCATTCTCTGAAACTGCACGAGCCAATTACTGTAATCTCTATCTTCTCCCACCCCTTTCTTTACCAATCTCCCTCGCTACTCTTTTTCTTACATTTTGGTGTAGATGAAATGATAATGTTTTCTTTATTTGCTTAAGTTATTGTCTATATTTTGATTTTGGTTTCCAGTTTTGGAGATCACACTTGAGAATGCTCAATAGCTGCTCCTTGCTAAATTCTCTCCAATCAGGGTTTAGGGTTTGCTTCAGACTTTGCCTCTATTTTGATGATTTGCATAGTAATTTGGTCTCTGCTCTTAATTTATCCCCTTCTATATTTTAAGAGCTTCATGTGGATTGAGGAACTGTTGTCTGCAGAGCTATACGTAGAATACAAAATATGAAGGGGGGCATCGAGGTAGGGAAATGAGGAGCATGTGGAAGCAAACTAAACTTTTTTATTAATATTTTTATTTAAACACTTTGATTACAAATATGATTGTAGTTGGGGTTCAGTCATGTAAGAACCTTCACCAGTGCAACATCCCCATTGCCAATGAAACTAAACTTCTTGGCTTGTCAAGGGAGATAGATACTTATGAATTCTACGTGTTCTATTTGAATTACAGTGTTAAAAATTTTACAGGATAAGTGCTACAAAGATAAATATAAATATAGTTTCTATTAGGCAAGTAGAATTAAACAAAATGAGTACAGGTTTTTAAATTATTTTATATAATCTCATTTTTATGAAAAAAGCAAACATAAAATAAGTCATCCTTAGCAAATCAATAAGAATGCCCCTATTAGCCTATTAAATTGGCAAATAAACAACAATGAGAATATCTTGTTTTGTGGATGGTATAGAGAAATGAACTTCAAATGAACTTGTAGTATATATATATATATACATATATATATATATATGTGTGTATATATATATTATCACAGTCATTGCAGAAGGAAATTTGGCAACATCTACCAAATCTATGATTTATGTTTCTCAACTTTTAACCCAAAATTCCACTTAGGAATGCATCTTAAGGAAACAATTAAGAAAACAAACAAATGTGTTCATTTTGAATTGGTTTATAAGAGTGCAAATAATAAAACAACCTAAATACTCTAAATATGCTATTGTTATAATAAATTGTACCATTTCATTCTTCAGAACACTATCATCAATTATAATGTAAGTTAGTGTTTATTAACAAGAAGTGAAAATATTTTCCAAATAGTTTGCAAAGTAAGAAATAATATACTGCAAAGCAGTATGATTGTGCTTTATAAAATTAATATATACCAGGAATCTTACATTGTATCAAAAGATGTGTTCTTTAAACAATAAGCTGAATTGTTTATCTCCTTTTTTCCTGTTTTGTTCAAAAGCTCATTTAATGATAGTAATAATCACATATGATAGTGACCTGTTTACCTTGAACTTTAATAAAAATTTCATTTGAATTGTAGGCTTCCATGCAAAAAATAGTTCCCTGCAGCTGGAGTGGTGGCATAGCAGTAGGGCATTTGTCTTGCACGCGCTAACCTAGGATAGACCATGGTTAGATCTCCAGTGTCCCATACAGTTCCCAAGCCAGGAGCAATTTCTGAGCACATAGTCAGGAATAACCCCTGAGTGTCACCGGGTGTGCCCCCAACCCCACCCCAAATAGTTTCCTTCTTCATTTTCGCAGAACTCGGAAAGAACAAAACTTGCATTAATCCTCAGGATTTCTTCACCTCTCTAAAGTCAGTAGTCCTTCCCTGGTATCTTAAAAATGGTACAATTGAAGAATCAAAATGCTTTCAAGAATGAGCTAAACAAATTAATGCATTAATAACATAAATGTAGCACATTGAATCTGTGTATATTATGTCAAAGAATTCTAAGTACAGAAGAAAACTACAAGTCACATTTGCAGATACATTATTTATGTGGAAAAAATAAGAGACCCATATATGTACATGTGTGTAGGGGCTACCATAATTGTAATATAAGTAGAATAAAATTTTGGGAAATATGTGGGTAGGACAGGGAACAGAAAATTAGATAAAATAAAGTAGAAGAAGGACTAAACATAGAGTGGGACGTGAAGAAACCAATAATTTTGGGGCCGGGCGGTGGCGCTGGAGATAAGGTGCCTGCGCTAACCTAGGACGGACCGCGGTTCGATTCCCCGGTTCCCCATATGGTCACCCATGCCTGCCAGGAGCGACTTCTGAGTGAATAGCTAGGAGTAACCCCTGAGCGTCGCCGGGTTGGCCCAAAAACCAAAAAAAAAAAAAAAAAAGAAAGAAAGAAAGAAAAGAAACTAACAATTCTGAATTGTCTTGGAAAGAGAATGTCCTGGGATGAGGGGTTTTGTGGCTAAAACTCAGAAAGACTTGAGCATGATGGGACAAAGTGCCTAATATCTAGTATTAAAAAAAAAACAACAGTAAGAAAGGTTTAAGAAACAGATCAATGTATAGAAAGCCAGAGAAATAGAAGAAGGCAAAAAGCAAGTCCGTTTCTATAGACCTGTCTTCACTGAAGACGAAAGTATTTGTAACTGTGTATTTGTAGATATTGAGAAAAAGCACATGGTATAGCTACCATTCATTTCTAATTATGATGAGGTCAGAGAAAGGATTTAGCTAAGCTTTCTGGGAGTTCTTTCATTCTGTCACTGGACCCAGTCTTAATTTATTAAGTTAGCATTTGTGAACTGTAGGACTGATGACTGGGGTTTATGACGTGATCTACTGCTGTCTTTCTGTGTGACCTGGGGCAATTCCTTGAATTATTGTTGCTATAGTTTCCTCATCTTCAAAGTGGGAATAATCAGAATCCTCCCACATAAGTCTGTAATGAGCAATGAATGAGATAGCACTTGTCAGTATAATGCCTGACACATATGTTCCTCAAGTATTGTCTCTTACTAATACCTTGCTTCCTGACCTGAAAATAAAAATAGACCTAGTAGAGTTTGTAAATGCTTTTGCATTTACTGTCTGGACACTAAAGATGATGTCAAAAATGGTGTGTGTGTGTGTGTGTGTGTGTGTGTGAGAGAGAGAGAGAGAGAGAGAGAGAGAGAGAGAGAGAGAGAACTGCACCTGGCAGTACTCAGATCTTGCTCCTACCTCTGTGCTCAAGTATCACTCCTAGCAGGCTTGTTGGGACCATATGGGGTGTTCAGGAAATTGAGTCAGACATATGCAAGGCAAGTGCCCTGCTCAATATATTATAGCCCCGCCCTTCAAAATAGTCCTTTAATGGCTAGTTCTCTTCCCAATCATATAGTCCTGTTCAGATTTTATGACTATCATTCTTCCAGGATATTTATTTGTAATTCTTCCCAAAACAGTGTATGGGGTGGGGAGTAGCCAGCATTATATTCAGTGCTGGTGATGACGTGGAGATAAAGGAAGGAGCCCAATACTTGGCATAAGTCTTCCCACTTGACTTCTCTCCCTGGTTCTGAACGATATCAGTTAAAGGAGACCTCAAGAGTCATAGTGATAGCACAGCGGTAAGGCATTTGCCTTGCATGCAGACGACCTGAGACAAACCCAGGTTCAATCCCCGGCATCCCATATGGTCCCCCAAGCCTGCCAGGAGCAATTTCTGAATGAAGAGCCAAGAGTAACTCCTGAGCACCACCGGGTGTGACCTCCAAACTAATAAACAAACAAACAAAAACAAATAAAGGAACCTCAAGTTCCATTGCTTTTGAGATGATACTTTTCTAGGTTGCTTGAATAATTTGCCATCTAACACTTTTTTGTTTTGTTTTGTTATTTTTGGTTTTTTGGGTGTTTTTTTGGGGGGGGGGTCACACCTGGCAGCGATCAGGAGTTGCTCCTGGCACTATACTCAGAAATCGCTCCTGGCAGGCTCAGAGTACCATATGGGATGCCAGGATTCAAACCATCGACCTTCTGCATGAAAGGCAAGTGCTTTACCTCCATGCTATCTCTCCGGTCCCCAGCAAACACTTTCTACAAACGGAATACATCAACTAAGAATCACATGGAGGTTTGCAAGTTATGCTTTCAAACTCTCACTCATACTCTAGGACCCTTTACTATTAGCTCTGAAAAATCTAGAAAGAAGCTATCCTTGCTCACTTTTCCTGAGACTTAGATGTCAGGGGTCTGAGACTTGTGCAGCAACTAGATTTGAGTCAAACTTGAGCTGAGTAAGTGCATTTAACTGACCCCTGGAAACCTCAAACCAATAAAATTTTTTTAGAATTTGTATTGTTGAAATTTATTTTATCTCATACTTTTGGCATATTTTACTAATTATAGAATTATGGAGAAATTAATTTATCAAAATGTTTTATTTAATAAGTGGAATATAATTAACATATCCCTATGTTCAATTGCAGCATTCTTCAAATAAGATGAAGCATAAAGACATCCTGTCTATCAATATATGATTGGATAAAGACTAGATTAAACACATATATAATAAAATATTATTTAATATGATAAAAAGAAAGTCATTTGTATCAATATGGATAATTGTGAGAAGACTCTGGTGAATAAAATAAGTTAGAAAAAGATAATACTATGATATTACCTATATGTGGAATTTTAAAAGGCAAAAACACCTCATAATTATAGAATAGAAATGCGGCATATGCGAAATTGGTGAAGCTAATGTATAAAAGTAAAAACTCCTGGATATAAAATAAACCATAGGGGACAGATTCATAGAACAATAGGCAGTAAACTTCCACATGGTAGACCTAGGTTTGATCTCAGGAACCCCATATTTGCCTGAGTCCACGAGGCATGGTTCCTGGGTACAGAGCCAGAAGTAAATCCTGAATACCTCAAGGTGTGGCCTTCAAAAAGCAAACGAAATTAAAATTAAAGATAGTATGGTAAAAAGATCCATAGACAATAGAGATAAGAGTCAGGTAATCTAGGATAGGAAGCTTACCACAAAGAGTGAGGAATGCGGGTAGAATAGAGTATGGTCTACTATTACAGTGATGTTTGGAACTGATTACACTGGACAAGAACTCAGCACTAAAAAAGGAGAAAGTAACCACTCCATTGACAAGAGTGAAAACCACAGTGACAATAGAGTAAAGTGAGAGAGAGACAGAGACAGAGAGAGAGAGAGAGAGAGAGAGAGAGAGAGAGAGAGAGAGAGAGAGAAAGAGAGAAGGAAACAAATTTCCTGCCCTAGAGACAGGTAGGATTAGAGGGCTGGATGGTGTACATTCTCTGAATAAAACAAAACAATGAATAATTGTGTAATACAGTGCTTAAATAAAAATAAAAATGAGATCTAGGATTAGATATCAAACTATACATTATAACTACAGGTATTATTTTATATTATGGCATATGTCAATTATATACAACTTGCTTATAATATTATAAGTATTATAAATATTTAGAAATACACTAACCTTCATTCTTAGTGTTATAACAAGTGAAAAAAATCAGCAAAATTTAAAAGCTAAATGGATTTTGTTGTAGAAGATATATTGTATTTGTGGCTACATGAAATATTTCAGAGAATTTCTTATAATGTTACTGAGATACATACTAGAAACTAGGAAATAGTAAAACTGGCTAATGCAAGTAAGAAACAACCAGAATGTAGAGGCTAGAATTTTAGTGCATCAGGTAGGGTGTTTCCTTTGCATTCTGTCAATAGGTGTTTCCCTTGCATTCTGTCAATAGGTGTTTGATCACCAGCATGCCATATGACCCAGGGAGCCTGCTAAAGAGTGATCCCTGAGTGCAGAACCAGAAGCACTATTGGATGTGACTCCCAAACATAAACAAACAAAAAACAAATAACCATAGTTTACTAAACATATGGAGTCTTTTTTTGTTTGTTTTTGGGCCACACCCGGTGGTGCTCAGGGGTGACTCCTAGCTGTCTGCTCAGAAATAGCTTCTGGCAGGCACGGGGACCATATGGGACACAGGGATTCGAACCAACCACCTTTGGACCTGGATTGGCTGCTTGCAAGGCAAACGCCGCTGTGCTATCTCTCCAGTCCCTACGTATGGAGTCTTAAAATAAATTCCACAGAGTTCTGACTACAGGGCTAGAGAACTTTGTGACTTTTTTTGCAGAATGGGATTGGGTCAAGTCCCACTGCTTCCCTACCCCAAACACATATACCTACCCTTCCACTGGAAAACTCAGAATCCCCACTCCACAGAGCCATCTTCCTGGCACCAAAAAAAAAAAAATATCACAAAGCTGTAAAAAAAAATAATAATGGCTGCCGTACTTCCCAGGTAGCCCAGTGCGGTCTAATATCTCTGTAACATTCACAGAAAGGGAGGGGTCAGATTCATGCATGAACTACAGAAACCCAATACCACATCCTACACCCTCCAATAGAAATGGCCAAACTCCACAACTTAACCTTACAAAACTTCCAAGTCACCAAATTTATTTCAGATCTATAAATCTTGAACCACATGGTCAACATATTAATATTTAAGTACTGCAGCCAATAGTATCACAGGAAAACTGATGGAAAAATTACATAAAAATCTATTAACTTTGTTGAACCCAAAAAGTAACATAGAAGTCTCAACTAGCAGGAACAGCAGTTGCCTTTGTGCTGTAACTAGCAATACGTAGTAAAGATGTTTGTGCCTGCATGGAGGCATGTTATGGTAGAGGGTGGAAAATTGAAGACATTGATGAAGTGTAGGTCATACTGGTGATGGGATTGGTGCTTGAATATTTTATGCCTGAAAGGAGTGCTTTATGAGCAACTTGGTAAATCAGTATTATAATAAAAATTAGAAGAAGATAATTCACAGAGCATTATTATAAAGGCATTTTTTTCTGCTATGTCTCACTACAATTATTGTATCTAATCACACCCCACACTGCCTGAATTCCCAAAGGGCTTTCATTCAATCATTTCCATACATTTATAGAAGCACTAACTTATACAGGGGATTCAGATAATAATGAAACACTATTCTTCCATTAGAGGAACCTACATTCTGATATGAGGGACAGCTATAAAACCAGATCATTATTAAATCATATACCAAAGGTTTGGAAACATAAAGTCAGAGTGATTGTAAAATATCTAAGGGACATGAATTGCAATTGGAAGAAAAGTTTTTCATAGGGATTCTCTTAAACCAAACTTCAATTCAGAGTCTATTAATTAAAAATGAGGAAAAGGGATGCTGTTAAAAACAGAATATGTCTTTAACAAAGAACATGAAATAATAAATGTACACAGACCTTACAAAAGATATACATAAGCATCGTAAGAGTGGAACAATTGGGATAAAACATGTAAAACAAGCAAAAGACTTGCTTCTTATTCTTTACATCATAAAAAACACTGAAAATTTTCATACATAAAAATTCTCTTAGGAGCCGAAGCGGTGTGCAGGGCATAAGGTGTCTGAATTGCATGCTAGCCTATGATGGACCGCGGTTCCATTCCCCAGCATCCCACATGGTCCCAAACCAGGAACGATTTCTGAGTGTATAGCCAGGAGTAATCCCTGAGCATCATTGGATGTGACCCAAAAACAACAACAACAAAAAAAAAACCAACAACAACAAAAAAAATTCTCTTAGAATTCTCTTTGGTGACACACTATAATAAATAAGTTTTAAGGGGCCTTTCCTCGCCTTCCTTCTGGGATCCAGTGCCATTACATGGGGGCCAACCAGGTTTGTGTCTGGATAGGAACAGGGAACCTCATGTCTTAATCCCTTGTACCAAACAGTAATAGGGCTGTCTTTGGGGGCTTTCCTCAGCCTCTTTTTGGGTTACAGAGTCATTGCTGATCGTTTGCCCCCTAGAGCCAGTCAGAAATGGAACCTGGATGTTCAAAACCCTCTAGATGATTCTTTAGGATGTAGACTCCTCTTAGAGTGCTCAGTACCATATCACTTAGTTTTCTAGACTTGAAAAATATGATTGTTTTTAAGAATGCACTATACAGGCCAGAGAGATAGCATGGAGGTAAGGTGCTTGCCTTGCATGGAGAAGGACAGTGGTTTGAATCTTAGGTTCCCATATGGTCCCCTGAGCCTACTGGGGGCAATTTCTGAGTGTAGAACCAGGAGTAGCCCCTGAGTGCTGCCAGGTGTGACCCAAAAACCAAAAAAAAAAAAAAATGCACTATACATAATCTAACCCAGGAATCCTTTTTTCAGTAAAGTTCACCTTCACGAATGATAATTTGCCTTTACATCTGACTTGCTGACTTTATATTTTTTAAGAATTTTGACCCATTCAACCTGGGTCCACTTTTCAACTGTAACCCCATGGATCAATCCTTAGTGTCTGTCATGTGAGCCTGAGGGTATATGTTGGTCACCTCAATGTCTGTCCAATGTCCTCTTGTAATATACATAATATCTATCTATGTTGTATTTGAGAGGGCACTCAGGGAGATGCTCAGGGGGTTACTCCTAGCTATGCACTCAGAAATTGCTCCTGGTTTGGGGGACCATATGGGATGCCAGGGAATTGAACTAAGTTTCCCCCTAGGTTAGTGCAAGCAAACACCCTACCAATTGTGCCACTGCTCCGACCCCTATGTTGTATATTGTCTTTTCCCCTGTTATATATAACCCCTCCTCAGTCCCCCCCCCCCAATTACCACTTTATAAATCCTTTTCTAGTTCACTCTCTCACCCCCATCTGTTATTTCTCCTCCATTTAACCCTCTGTTCTAACTCCTCAGGAACTGGAACATTCCCTCCACTTCAGTCAGCTGCCAACCAGCTCCCAATGTGAAAAGACATATTCCCAGCCTGCCTTGCCTCAGCCTGAGAAGCTGCCACTACCACTACTGCTGATTTGCTCTCAGTGGCCCCTTTTCTCCCACCTCTCTTCCTGTGTTCTGTTGCTCACTACCAGATTCTGTTTTTGAGAAACCCCCGGCTCAAGGACATTCCCTGATAGGTGACTGTTGGGAGCCGTTTTTCTATAAGATCATGTTTCAGGCTGAAGTTGTGCTCCGAATTTTATTCCCACCCCCCAAACTATTTCAAATGACTTAAAGGGTATATGCATATCTCCTTTGTATATTTCTGTAGAGCTAGTGGTAAGCCATATGTACCATCATAGTGGCTCCAAAACTAAAGAAAGGTAAAACAAATGTTTCCTAATGAACAATTATCAAGTTATATTACTGTTAGCTCCATTTTAGAGATACTGAAATTAACACCAAGGTATTAACTCAAGAGGTAAAGGCAAATGCTTTGCATGAAAAGTATGTTATTTCTGGACAGGCCCTCTGACCAGTGGAATAGGCTTGAATACTCAGAAAATGTCCCCCAGACATACAGTCACCTAACTTTTGATAAAGGAGCAAGAAATCCTAAATGGAGCAAAGAAAGCCTCTTCAACAAGTGGTGTTGGCACAACTGGCTAGCCACTTTCAAAAAATTGAACTTAGACCCCCAGCTAACATCATGTACGAAGATAAAATCCAAATGGATCAAAGACCTTGATATCAGACCTGAAACCATAAAATACATAGAACGACACGTAGGCAAAACACTCCATGACATTGAGACTAAAGGCATATTCAAGGAGGAAAATGCACTCTCCAAGCAGGTAAAGGCAGATATTAACAGATGGGAATATATTAAGCTGAGAAGCTTCTGCACCTCAAAGGAAATAGCACCCAGGATACAAGAGCCGCCCACTGAGTGGGAGAAACTATTCACCCAATACCCATCAGATAAGGGGCTAATCTCCAAAATATACAAGGCACTGACAGAACTTTACAAGAAAAAAACATCTAATCCCATCAAAAAATGGGGAGAAGAAATGGACAGAAACTTTGACAAAGAAGAAATACAAATGGCCAAAAGACACATGAAAAAATGCTCCACATCAC
>PVKC010037778.1:0-12914 GCA_004027635.1 Crocidura indochinensis
GGCTGGGGGTCTGAGGTGTGGACACATAGAAGGGAAATGAGCCTCTAAATTGGGGTCATGCAAGCAGAAACACGACTCTGAGGTGGGTCTTGTGAGCACAGGCCAAGTTGTGACTTGGATCGAGGTCTGAAGTCTATAGGGCACAGCCTCACGGCCTATACCAGCCACACAAAGCAGAAGCAATAAAATGTGTGGCTGGAAAACCCAGTATAGCAGCCCATTAAAGGGAACAGAGATTGTCCCTCCTCAGAACGTGACCTGTTCTGACAGGATCCACAGATGGAGAAAGCCAGTCTCAAGAGTCCTACATTGAGGATCGACTAATATGAGATGTGGATTCGCTCAAGGTTGAGGGGTACAGCTGGGGATGGGCAATTCAGTGATGGCCACACAGAAGGAACGGTGAAAAGCTGGGATGAGTCACACAAGATAGTGTTCTAAAGTGAGGGTTCTCGTATCAGGGACAAGATCCCTGAGGAGAGGTCACGAAGTCAAAAATGATACCTGAAGGGAGTCATACGGGTCTAGATAGGGTCTCTGAGGTCAGGTGACAGAGTTCCAGACCCCTCATGGCACACAGTTCAGGTCCCCCAGAGTTCACACAGATCTAGGTCCCTGAAATCACACAGGTCGTGGGCTCCTGTGGTCACATAAATCTAAGTCACACAACACCAGGTCCCTAAGGTCAAACAGACCTAGGTCCCTGAGGTCACACAGGTCCAGGGTTGTTTTTTAAAACAATTTTTATTGTGACCAATGTGAATTACAAATCTTTCACTGTAATATTTTAGGTACATAGTGACGTTGAATCAGGGGCATTCCCACCAGCAGTGTTATCCTCCCTCCATCCCTGTTCCCAGCATACATCCCATATCCTTCTTCTTTGCACCCAGGGCTGCTAGTATACCTGGTTTCCTCTATGTCTAGCTTGTTGTCGCTTGGGTATCAATTTTGTTGTTGTTGGCTTTGGATTGGTGTTTTAAGTCTGATTATTTATTTTTATTTTTACTCAATGTTCATACGACTGTTTGGTCGTGGTATCATTCTTTATATTTTTCCCCTCAATTTATAAAGCAGAACAAGATGATTCAAGTTATGTAGTTCTGTTTGAAGGGAAAAAAAAACACAAAAAAACACACAAAAAAAGCCCACAAATAAACAAACAAGAGCCCCAGAGGAGGCCATCTAGAGGTTATAAATATCAATTTAAGAGAAGAAAGGGAAAAAGGAAGAAAAGCATAATAAAAAGGCAAAAAAAAATACAAAAACAAAATCAAACAAGGAAACAAACACACAAAAATCAAAACTACAGGGGCCGGGCGGTGGCGCTGGAGCTAAGGTGGCTGCACTAACCTAGGACGGACCGCAGTTCGATCCCCAGGTTCCCCATATGGTCCCCTGTGCCTGCCAGGAGCGACTTCTGAGCGAATAGCCAGGAATAACCCCTGAGCGTCACCAGGTGTGGCCCCAAAACCAATATATATATATATATATATATATATATATATATATATATATATATATATATATAAAATCAAAACTACAATGACAAAAACAAGAAAATAAAAAAAAACCTCAAACAAAAACCCCAAAAAGCACCACAGCAATACAGACAACAACCAAATAACCATGAATCCAAGATAAAAAAGGAGGGAAAAATTGTGCTTCTTCTTCTTTTTCTTTCTTTTATTTTCTTCCTTTTTTAGTTTTCTAATTTTTTGCATAGACACAGTAAATATTGGGGAGATTAGAAAGGGAATTCCCTTGGCCTAAAAGATAGAGTTTCTTCGCCCTTGAAGCATACTGTCATGGAATAACTACAGGCACTGTGCATGCTCTTTTTCTCTCCCCTAGGTCTTTTTATGGTGCCAAGAAACTTTCCCCTCATTCTTGGATTATAAAATCAGGCCTCTGTGACTAGAGTATTTTGATATTTGAACAGGTCAGAGGATGAAGCCTAGGATAGGGTCTTTCATTATGGTTCTAGAAGTTCTGTACCATCACTGTTGTTTTAGTCAGTCTTCTGTAATTGGAGGTCTTGGTTTTTGCACTTATCCTAGGATGGATCCTAGGTTAGAGTCTTCCATTATGCTTCCAGAAGTTCTGCTCAGTTGCAGTCGTCTCAGTCAGACTTATGGAATCAGAGATCTTGGTTATTGTACAAATCCTAGGCCAAAGCCTAAGGTCTTTCTTATTGGTTGCAGAATAAGTTCTGCCCAATCATGGTTGTCATAGTCAGTCTTCTGTAGTTAGCGATCTTGGTTTTTGCACAGATCAAAGGATATGTCTTCTGATTTCACCTTATCATTAAGGGATGAGAAAAGACAACCTGCTCTTAGATCGAATTGCTGCCATCTCCTCATCGTCAGGATATCATATCAAAACTGGCGTATGTTGGTGTCAGAGCAGTATTAATAATGTCTTAGAGGGAGTTTGGTTCCTAGAGCTGTTGCAAAGAACTGTGTTGGTTCTATGCCTGAGATCTAGGATCTGGGATTAATCAGTTGCTGTCTAATCAAATGGAGTCTAAGTTGGGACCACATGACATATGTTAAGGGTTCCAAGACCGACCTCCTGCTCCAATAAACCATTATCCAGCTCCCAAGAAAAAGGTATATTGGAGTGTTTTATCAAGACATTATCATAATGCAAACTGTATATGGTATCCAGTTTGACTGAGCACCAAGGTGTAAAATGAGGGTGTCCACCCTTTATATCCAAGAACTACTGTGGACAGAGAAGCTGAAAGGCTAGTTTATCCCTAGTAAGACTAAGGCATTAAAACACAATGTTAGGAATCACTGCAACTGGAGTCTCTGGCTTCCAATCATATTTTTCACTTGTATCTGTGGTTAAGTACTCAAAGACATTATTACAGTTTGATTACATACCTGTTCCCTCTAAACCGTTGTTTCTGTTGTTGCTGGTTTCTTTATAGTATAATGGATAGTCAAGGCTTTGTGTTGCTTCACTTCAACTTGATTTGAACACTTCTCCCTGATAAATGCTGACAACTATGGTGCTTGGAGCTTCTACTTTATTAGACCATCGTATTTGTATTATATGTATTATGTATTATATGTATATATGATGTATATTCTGAATACCTCAGATAAGAGCTATCATTTATCCTACTTTTGACTTACTTCATTTAACATAATATTTTCTAGATCCATCCATGTTGCTGAAAAATTCATGACTGCTTTATTTCTTTTCTTTCTTTCTTTTTTTTTTTTGGTTTTTGGGTCACACCCAGCGGTGTTCAGGGGTTACTCCTGGCTGTCTGCTCAGAAATAGCTCCTGGCAGGCACGGGGAACTATATGGGACACTGGGATTCAAACCAACCACCTTTTGTCCTTGCTTGCAAGGCAAACACCACTGTGCTATCTCTTCAGGCCCCTACTGCATCATTTCTAACTGTTATGTAGTATTCCATTGTGTATAAATACCATATCTTCAAGATTCAATCATCTGTTGTTGGGCATCGCGGTTGATTCCAAATCTTGGCTATTGTACTGAGTAGGGGGGGAGAGAAACTGTCCAGGAGATGCACAGGGCAGAATAGAAGTCAAGGAAGGCAGGGGGCTGGAGCACTAGCATAGTGCAGGGATGGCGAACAGGATTTTTACCCTCACTCAAAATGGCAAAATGCAGTGTGTTTAATATGTTATTGTTAAAATTATATGCTTTTGTGTGAGAGTTTGTTTTGGCAGGCCACTGTATGGTGTGGCTCTCTGACTCTCACAGTTCAACACTAAGTTTAACAAGTTTAACTGGTTCGCCACCCCTGGCATAGTGGGTCCCTGGCATTCCATATGGTTTCCAAAGCCTGCCAGGAGTGATTTCTGAGTGCAAATAGACAGAAGAGAAAATCAGGATCCACAGGGCAGTAGAAGCCACAAGACTGGCTATTTTACTGCTTTTATCAGTCCAGCTTAATGCACATGGAACAGTCCTATTGAATGAAATTAAATCCTCCACACCATTGCTGCTCACAAGAAGTCCCTTTGAAAGAAGCCCATTCCAACCTCATGTAGAGCAAACAGTTTGAGGAGTGGATGAAAGGATTCAACAGCCCAAATGAAAATTTTGTCATTGAAAATAAAGACCAAGAATTCATACATTCACAATGGAGCCAGAAAAATTTCTTGTGTTTAGGGGGCACTGGATTTGCTTGACCTTTAATCTGTTGTATGTCTCAGTCATGATGCCATTCAGACCGGCATTGATTGACATGAGACTCCTGTGCTTACCCAGTAGATCGAGGCAGAATTAAGCAGAAAACTGCATGCAGTGCAGATTGCAAGGAGATAACATGCTTTTTCCCCTGAATGCAGAATGCAGCCCACACTGGATTTTGTGCCTGGAGAACTGATTTTGGCTGTGGAAGTTTCGATTCACACTCTCCCCAGAATGAGTGTTGCTGAGGGCATTAAGGATTGGCCTTTAGGAGACCCTGGTCTCCATGGATGTTCACCAACACTGCGGTTTGAAAGGTATTGTGTTTCTTCTAATTAAAGGCTCTCAGGCAGCAGCTGGATGGAGGAAATGCTGGAATCAAAGATCATAATTGCTGAGAATATTGATTTTCAGTGAACTGTGAGCTGAGATTCATTGCCACATGCTTCTTCCTGCCACTCGTGAGAGTCTTTGCTTCTGCTATTTCTAGTCTCAAAAAATGTGCCCAATATGGTCTTCTCAACCCATTCTTCCTCAAGGGCTGACTCTTGGGGGTACAGCTTCTTAATAATAGTCTCCAATTTAGGGCCAAGGGACTGGCTAATGGCTAATGGCTAATAACTTCCTACTTGCTTTGTTTTTAAGAAACCCTTTAGAAAGATTATGGAAAACAAAGCAATATTTCAGAAATACCAAAAGGAATACTGTCAAAGGTCTTCCATTCACAGGAAAATTTTGCATGAACCTAATCATACATGGAATCCTGAGAGAACAGGGGTAAAGAGAAACAGACTTAGAATTCTCAACCCTGTATACTGTTTACAAACACAGGTAATACAAGTGCATTCATTTCCTGCCTAGGATGAAGTGGACAACCAGGGGCATTTTATTCAACTAGAAAGGAAAAACATCAACAATTCGCTGGTGAAAGTATTATGTTATACAAGAATTGGTAAATTCACTAACAATAAAAAGAAAACAATTGCTACCAAAAAAGAACCAGCTAAAGAAATCCAAAGTAAATTTAGAACACATCTGTTTTGTGCTCTCAATAAAATTCTTAAAAACAACAATAACAATAACAAAAATTTCACCGCCACCAACAATAAAAAAAAAAAACTTCCCAAGTTGCCTATCAAACAAAAAGAGTTAAGTAGATTAGATAATGACAAAGATTAAAGGGGAATTGCTAGAGGAAGAGATCAAAAAGACCCAATGAGTTAAAGATGATTAAATTTAAATGCTTCCTATAATTCTAAGCTGATGTCATGCTTACATGATGTCATGTAATAGCTGCCAAGGTCCTACTTTTCAGTGCATTATGAACATCAATTTTTTCTTTTTTTTCAATTTTTAATATTTCTAATGAAAACATTATGAATTACATGTCCTTCATAGTTGAGTTCAGGAATACAGTGACAGTGAGTTAGGGACATTCCCATCACCAGTATTGACCTCCACCAAAGTTCCCAGCATGCATTCTATACCTCCATCCTTAGCCCTATGGCTAAAAACAAATAAAAAATATCACAGAAGTATCAAATATCAAGTCACTTGAGAAACCTACAACCAATCCCATATCCCACAATTTAAAACTAATTCTCAAAAGAGTTGCCAAGCTGATAAAACTCACATATACACAGGTTTTCAAGATGAAAACTCTGAGGAAGTCTTTCTATGTAGCCAGAGTAGATTGACTTTAGCGTGACCATTGCGTCTGTAGTACTCAGTTTGGCAACGTTTATTGGATAATCTAATAACCTTTCAATAATCTAGTAAAATTTGGATTATCTAGCGTAATCTCACTATAAGATAAATAATAGTAGCAACAACAAAACCTACAAACGACATCCCAAATGCAAAAATTATTTTAAAATGTAAGAAAGAAAAAGGAAAGATAATATTGAATTTACCAGTTAGTCTGATCCAGGCTGAGCCTTCTCTGACATTCTTCTCAGAATAGGTGGGGACTGATTTTTCAATTCTGCCTAAGCCACAGCAACCCTGTGCCACCCCCTCAACCCTCCAACAAAAACAGCCCAGTTCTACAACTGAATGTTATCAAACTGCCAAGCTTCAGATCTATAGACCGTGGATCAAGCAGCCATAAGCAGCCATTTTTATAGTAGTGTTATACCAGTAGTATTCCAGGAAATCTAATGGGAAAGTTACAGATAAATCTACCAAGTCCAGTGAGTCTAAACAGTAATACAGAAGGCTTGACTAGCACCAAACAGTCAATCCTTGGACACTGACTTTAATCTTATATAGTCATTTGACACCAGGGAGATACAGAACAATTATTTCAAATTGGCCATTGTTGATGTATGTTTTGCTAACTCCACTTGCCTTTGTATTATAATAAAAGAATATAAATAAATTTGTACCTGCAAGGGGGCAGGTGATGGGTGGGAGATGGGGGACATTGATGAAGATAAAGTCATACTAGCAGTGTGGTTGGTGTTTTATCATTTAATGCTTAAAATGACTGAATAATAAGCAATTTGGTAAATCAAGGGGTTATAGAAAACATTTTAAATGAGAGATTGAGAGAAAAGGCAAATATTGGACTAGAAAAATGTAATATCAAATGTTGACAGAAGAACTCACTAAAGAAGAGAAGCAAACAAATAGAAAAATAATGAAGACCAAAATTTAAGGATATTTTTGAAATAAGACAATATTTTAAATAGGATACTGAGAGAGTCCATTGTGTAAGCATGATTAACACCAAGACATTCTGATAAAATTAGTGGACATAACAACAAAAAACAAGAAGGTCTTTTCAGTATCTAGGCACATAGAACAACTAATTTATAAGGAACTAAATTATATAAGCATCTCCCTTTCTGCCAGTAATGTTTAGATTAGAAGACTAAAATATTTAATAAAGTCAAAGAAAGAATATAAGAAGCAACAATTTGTATCTGACAAAACTGACTTTCACTCTATGTTTTATGGGGTGATGGTAGATGAGAGGGGACTCTCAAGTGGTGCTCACAGCTCCAGAGCCCCATCTAAGCTAATCAGGGTTTCCATTCAATGCAAAGATCTGAAAAATGCAATGCTTCTAGGTTCTTAGGGGTACTTGGGTATCTACAAGTCTATACACAGAAATGTTTAGGAGGATATGTGTTGTCAGAGATTGAATTGGGGTGGACTGCATATAGGGAAGGTGGTTTATTTCATAATTTATTTTTCTAATAAAAATAAATTTGTATTAGTTTTATTTTGTTTTTTTCTAATAAAATAATTTATTTTTCACTCTGTAGTCTATATATTAAAGAGATACACATTTTAAAAACTGATTAACTTCTGAGATTAAAGCTTGTAGAAATGGCTTAAACATATAGTGAAACTACTCATTATCATTTGTCATACTATCAACATTAAATTACAATTATGTTTGGAACATGACTGAATGGCTTAAAGTTTGCTTCTAACATACCTAAAATACCCCACTTCATATCTCATGCATACAAATACTTCTCCACGTAAAGGACCCAGAAGTCACCAGTAGGCTTAGTTCAGTGGGAAGAACAAAGCCAGGTATGATATATACATATGTATATATAGATGTGTATGTATATGCACACATACACAAAAGAGGGAATAGCATAAAGAAATGTCTTCTACAAGTGCAAGCACAATATTAATCTGTAGAAAGATATCTCTCACTGATACCATAAATTATTGTCTATATCATACCATCAAGTAGGACTAGGTCAGTGATGGCTAACCTTTTCTGAGCCCGCGTGCCCCAACTGCCACACAAAACCAAATAATTTCCTCAAAAGTGCCAGCACATCAATTAAACCTTAACAACAAGATTTTAGTATCTAAAAACTATGCGGCACACACTGCATGTCTTAATTGGGGACTTTCTCGCATGCCAGCTGCAAGACTGTCGCGTGCCACCAAGGGCATGCGTGCCATAGGTTCGCCATCGCAGAACCAGGTGGTGTTGGTCCCAATCAGGAAAGATTACACTTCTACAGCACAGAAGCTTAGGAGGAGGATGGACATTATCCTAGGATTAGTGTCCAGCGTCAGACCCGTGGACACATTACTGACATTTTATAGGTAGTAATGAATGAAGGAAGGACTATAATCAGAATGATCTCTATTTGTAAATTTCATTTTAATATTCAATTCTGGCAATATTTGAAAAGTTAGAGGAAGAATAAACTCAAGTGTGAATGCTCTGACTTTGTCCTATAGGTACGATGACTTCAGTATGGTAGATAAAGTTGATGGCCTATAAAAATGAGGAAAATTGCCCCTAGCGTTTGACTAACCATGTTTTGGAGCTGATTTAAACTATGTACTTGGAATAGCATATATTTAAATGCTATCAATTTTATCATTTGTGGGATATAAAGATAAGAGAGCATGGTAATAAAACCAAAGACAATAGCAACAAAGGCTATAGTAACCAGTCCATAGTAGGAAGCTTTCTACAAAGAGCAGGGGAGTGCAGTTAGTGCAGAGAAGGGGCCACTAGACCAAGAGAGTTGGAAATGATCACTCAGGACAAGAGAATTCGTGCTGAAAGGGGATAAAGTGATATGCATGATTCCCCTTCAGTAACAATATTGCAAATCATAGTGTCTAATAGGGGAAAAGGAAAAAAGAGAGAGAGAGAAGAGAAAGAAAGAGAAAAAGAAAAGAAATGTCTTCATAGAGGTAGGCAGGGGGGGGCGCAGGAAGGAAACTGGAGACATTGGTGGCAGGGAATATGTGTCATGGTAAAGGATGTTGGAAATTGTATAACTGAAACTCAATCATGAACAACTTTTAACTGTTTCTCATGATGATTCAATTAGAGAATTTGTTATATATGTAATATATATATGAAATAAACAATAAAAACTGAGTGTAGCATCACAAGGTGCCTGAGTACTGCTGGGTATAGACTTTCCACCCAGGGTAAAATTTTGTCTGTGGATCCCACCCTTAGACACTCACACCAAATCTCCCTCCTTGTAGGCTGAGAACTTTCTGGAGGGATCCCAGTATTTAGAACACTTCTTGGAAGTCTCCCCTCCCCCTCCAAAACACCCCTTTTATTCAGGAATATTATGGATGAAAGTGAATCTAAGTAACTAGCTGGGACAACAAGTAACATTTGCTGACCCAGCAAAAGAAAAAGGAGATGCTGGCCGAACTCAGCCTCCATCCTTCTCAGCATCCTTGTCTCCCAAAATAGATGAAATTCGCAAAGAGGGCACCATGTGTCCATCTCTGCCCTTTCAGATAACACACCTCCTTCAAACCCTAATACTGAGAGAATAAAAGCAGACACACAATATATACACACCTTCCCCCCACACATACACAAAAACACACATGTACACCCACATAAACCTCACATGGACATGCACACACATATACTCAAACTCACAATACTCACATAATTCACACATGCACCCTCCCACACTTGCATGCACAAACTCATATGCATGCACACTTTTAGATACCTTGAATTGACCAAGGCAAGGGAAGAGGTCTAACAGCCAACGAGGTTTCTGAGGAAATGCATTGTCCGACCTTCCAGTTCTTCCTAATCAGGAGAAAAACATCAGGGAAATTGCAGCTGAGGCTCATCCTTCAATATGCATGACCAATATTCAAGGTCAGTACAGACCAAGTCTCAAGGTCTGTACTCCTGCCCGAGTCTGAGGAGTCAGAGGAGACCTGATGACTAAGTGTGAAGTCAGACCCTGGACAGGATCCTGGAACAGCACAAGGACATTAGGTAAGAGCCAAAGAACCAAGTTAACCGTGGGCTTGAGCTAATACTAATATCTAGTGATGGATTCTTTTGCATCAATATTGTCAACGATGTTAATAGGATTTAGTAATAACAAGGACACTGTTGGTTTGAAGGAAGTCACCCGCTTGTGCCCTGCCATGCCAACGCCATCAATTGCAAATTGTTCATCTCTAGGAGGGCTCTTCCAAGGAGAGCAACTTTTAGTTGCTTGTGTGTGTGTTTATGGGAGAGCTATGTGTAGAGGTGTGTTTTGTGATCTATGTCTGAATACGTGAATTGTATATGTGAGTGCGTGTGTGTGAGCCCTGTGGAAGTGTAGATATTTGTGAGAATGTTTGTGTATGAATATGCATGAGCTTTACTTGTGTGTATGTATATGAACTGCGTGAGAGGTATGTGTGTGTGATGAATGTGTTTATGTATCTAAAAGTGTGCATGCATGTGAGTTTGTGCATACAAGTGTGGGGGGTGCACGTGTGAATTGTGTGAGTATTGTGTGTTTGAGTATATGTGTGTGCGTGTCCATGTGAGGTTTATGTGGGTGTACATGTGTGTTTGTGTATGTGTGAGGGGAAGGTGTGTATATTGTGTGTGTGTGTATGTCTGCTTTTATTCTCTCAGAACAATATGAATCTCTCCCTGTACCTGGCATCTGTGTTGCTGCTTAGGTTTAAGTACTCAGAGGTTAAAGACCTGAGACTTTGTCACTTAGTGGCCTTCTTCATTTTAATGGCCCAGGACTCTAAGATGAAGCACAATATGGAGATCTCATCTGAGCTCACTCTGCTGGGGTCACTTGTGGGGCCTTCTTAGCTCCAGCTGCTCCACTATGTGGTCCTGCCTTGCTTCAGCCCTATTGGACTCCCATAGCTGGAAGCCAGTGGCCAGCCTGCATGCCTGTCTGTTTGCCTATCTGCTGTCTGCCTGTCTACCTGCTTGCCTGTCTGCTTATCTGCCTGCCTGCCTGTTTGTCTGTCTTCCTGCCTTTCTGTCTGTCCCCCCCACCTGCCTATCTGTCTCCTTGTCTGTCACAGCATCTCTCTATGCCAACTCCTCCTCTTCTTCTTCCCATGCCTAGTTTTCTCTTCTCTGCAAGTCTCTGGCTTGCCCCTGGTATGGTACGCATACTCGCCAGATTCTTACTTGGGCATGTGGGGACAGAAGGGCAAGTTCCTATCCCCTTTTGGGACCCAATTTACATCTCCGTGCCCCCTGCAGACCAGCTACAAATTCAGTGTGCCTTGGAACAGGAGCCTGCTACAGCAGATCTGCAGTAAAGTGGGACACAGGAGCATGTATGGGAGGCCTTTGTGTTTGCCGCAACTCATCCTTCAAATGTCAAGCCCCTGTAACTGGGAAAATAAAATGTCTAGGGGTCACCGTCAGCCTCCCTCTAGAGTCCAAGATCTGGGAAGAGGCAGGGATGCTGGGGATCCTCTTAGGAGTACTCCCTCCTTCCCTGCAGGAACTGACATCTGCTTCATCAGTCATGGGCTTGCTGTCAACAAGTCTGTGGCTCCTGTGACTCTGAGGACAAATCCTATGACAGAGAGGCCCCTGGGAGCCACCAGAAGGCCCCTCACATTGTCAGTAAGTGTGAGCTACCCCAGAGCAAGGAAACAACCTAGATAGATGGTTCCTCCTCAGGGGCCATTTGATCCCAAGAAAGGATGAAGAGGCTGGAAACCCTCCCACCAGCAAACCTCCAAGCAGGGCTAGACAAACTGTGTTTTATCTGCAACAGAGGTTGAGCTCTGTAGGCTAGTCCATCAGACTCAGAACTTCGGAGTGACCTTTTCTCCCAATCCTAAATCCTGTGTCCTGTAGACTTCTCACTGTCAGCCAAGCAAGTGTTGAAGGGCTGAGGTCTGGGGGTGTATGTCTGGCTGGCTTTGGGAAGGCAATGGCTTGTTCCTGTCCTACATTCGCAACACCTGGTGCATGTCCTGCCAGCACCCACACAGTTGGTGTGGAAAAAAGCTGGAATTTTCCCTCTGTTTACTATTTGGGGAAGTGGATCAAGCCTCGAACCATTGAGATTCAGTAGCTTTGCTGCGCCTCCCTTTTGCTCCCCACCCCCCACCCCAGTGATTGCTGGAGAGCAAGCCAGTTAGCATGAGACTCAAAACAATTGATTGAAGTTTCATGGTGTCTAACATCATTGATGATAATGGCGTTATCATTATCAATAATATCAATATATCAATAATATCAATAATGGTTTCTCAGGCACACACATCCAAGTCCATACTCACACCAGTGGGCACCGCTCCATCCCTCCCCAGAACCTTTCTTCCAACTTCTTAGAGGCTGCTATTTGAGCTTAGAAGTTGTAAAGGGGAAAAAGAAAAGGATCTTTACTCTTTTGAACGGATCTTTCAAGTGTTAACCATCATCTCTGCCATCTAGAGCCTAGGGAAGAAACAACCAAGAGTCTGGGGGAAGGGAGGATGAAAAAAGGGAATGAGAAAAAAAAACAAGTGGGTGGGAAGAAAGAGAATGAGGGGACCTTGAAAGAAGGGAAATGAGGAAAGAGGGTAGGGCACTGGTCTTGCATGCAGTAGACACATATTTGATGGTCCTTGAGCACCACTAGGGAGTAATTCCTGAGTCCAGAGCCAGGATGAGAAACCTCTGTGCATTACCATGAGTGGTGCTCAAACAAACAAACAAAAGAAGTTTGGCTTTTTGAACAGAAAGCAAGGGGGCAAAGGAGGCTGGAAGTACAGGACACCCCTTTCTGAGTTTCAGTCTCCTTCCTGAGAACACTTATTGGCTGCTTGTCTATGGGGAGCCTGATCTTGTACCTGTCTCAGAAAAAGGGAAAGTCGGGGCCGGGCGGTGGCGCTGGAGATAAGGTGCCTGCGCTAACCTAGGACGGACCACGGTTCGATCCCCCGGTTCCCATATGGTCCCCCGTGCCTGCCAGGAGCGACTTCTGAGCGCATAGCCAGGAGT
>PVKC010037779.1:0-13020 GCA_004027635.1 Crocidura indochinensis
TTTTTTTTTGTTTTGAAGTAACATCTCAAATAGTATAGATGGTACAGATAGTAACTCTGCACTATCTCTCTGGCTCCTGTTCTCTGTGTTTTATTGTCTTTAAATATAAACCATAGCCTTCCTTTAGGTTTGTGGAAAAGAATATTAAGGCAAAGTATGGTACTTTCTCATTTTCTGGGGGTACTGGATCAGTCTCTCGGTGCTGGAAAGTAAGTTATATGCTCATGAGGCTCAGCTCACAGCAGCAAACTTTTTAAAAGTTTTTTATTCCCTATGAAATAGCAAAAGTATTACAAAGTTATTTGTTGAGTTTCAGGAATATATTATTTTAATGCCATCCCTTCTCTGTGTCCAGTTCCCTCTACTAATCACCCCTCATTTCCTTCCTACGTACCAGACTGCCTATAAGGGGGGCACTTTTTACACACACACATACACACACACATTTGGACTGTGGTTTACAGTACTATCTTTGATAGAATTTCATACCTCAAACTTTACCCCCTTCATTACCACCACTTCCTCCAGACTAAATAAATATTTTCTGACAACACAGTCACTGTGCCACTGTCCTATCCCAAAGCCCCACGCAGAAATGTTAACAAAGGTTCCTGTAATTAAGTCCCACCCTAGTTGCAAGGAGTTAAGGAAGTCTTAACAGAAAACCTCTATGTTCCCCTGCCCCACCTCAATAACAATCTTCTTTCCAAACTAGCTATAGAGGCATGATCCCGAGACCTAAAAGCTAGGAGCCCTCATAGGTGGGTTTTGCTCCTAGCCCAGAAGTGTTCGTCCTTGAACATCTTATGTCAATAACCCCTTTGTCTTCTTAGTTTGGGTTATTTCTCCTTTGGGACATGCAGTGGCTGCCTCCAGACACTGAAAAAGTTGAACACATTGGATTGGTTTGAGTCAAAATGAAGAGCCGTGAAGCTTCTGAGGACAAACTGCCAGAAATAGAGGGGGTCGTCAAAACCTTAACCCAGGTGAACCCAAAGGCCAGCTACACACTTTAATCTCACATGCTGGTCTGATGATCCGCTATTATGCAGAAAATTCCCAAAGCTTGAGGATTTAAGACACAATTTTATTAAATTTTTAAGACTCTGTGGTCTTTTCTCATCACTGGAGATTTAAAACTTGAGCCCCAAAATGTGTATCTGCTGGACCTTATGTTTCTAGGGACCACAAGAACAATTCCAGCAATGCTTTGAGACTACATACTATGGTGTTCAGGGACCTTTGTGCCTCCTTGACTAATACAAGGCCATGGCTCCCATCTTATTAATTCTTCTGTTGAGGGGGTTCTACCCATCAATTATGTCAATTGGCGCATCATTAGTAGTGAACAGCAGTTGAGCTACTCTGGAGAGGTCCAGGGAGGAAACATTGTTTACTGTATTGTCATCCAAACTGTGATAAACTGAGAGGAAATTGCAGGACTTTAGACTTTCCCACTGATGACACTGAACTTTCACTTCTTTCTTTCTGTCTAGAGCCCTGAGATGGTCTGTCTAGTCCCAACTCTTGGCTCTGTCTTTGTTGCAATATTGTGATCAGATTCCACAGCACTGGTTTGAGAGATTAGTTTGGAATCTTTGTCTTACTGTTTTGTCTTGACCCAAGTTTTAGTTCAGGTCTTCTGTATGGTCCCTGGAGAATTTCCAAGATTGATCCCTGAGGACAGAGCCAGGTGTAAGCCCTGAGCACTGATAAGTGTGGCCTCTGTCCCCAAAAAGAAAGAATAATGCACTATCATAAGCTTATTTGAGTTGTGTTTATTTTATTCTGTTATATGCAACCAAGCATAATTCTATACTTTGGATTTCTCTCCCCTGCTCAAAGGCTCTCTCTCTCTCTCTCACTATCTCTCTCCTCTCCTCTCTCCTCTAATATCTCTCTCCTCTTCTCCTTCTTCTATCTCTTCTCTCTTTCCTCTCTCTCTTCTCTCCTTTTTCTCTTCTCTCCTCTCTCTCTTCTCTTTCCTCTTTCTCTCAAAAACAAATTCTATACTTTGAAAAGCTAGCTGAAATGTGGGTTCGTGTCACTTTCCTCTTAATATTTAGCACAGGAGTCTAGAATATGGAAAAACACTGCTATACTTATGAGTATCTAAAGCTATTTCCACATTCAGAATTCTGGTCATGGAAGTTCCTGGCTCTTATCACCCTGCCTCTCTCTCTTGTCTACTTGTACATGTTCTGCCCTGCTCTGAGCTGAATATGAATCTCAGTCTCCTCATTGGTGTACTCAAAAATACTTTCAACGTCCAGGCAAAATATCATCTCTCACAGTTTACAAAATAAGATATGATCTTCTCAACAACTCAAATGCTTTAGTCATTCAATCTTCTAGACTCTCTCTCGCTCTCTCTCTCTCTCTCTCTCTCTCTCTCTCTCTCTCTCTCTCTCTCTCTCTCTCCTTCTTAGCCCAAACAAACAAAGAAAAAATCCTCGGTGGTTTCATTTCTTCTGGGTTCTCCCTTCAATCTACTTTCTGTGCTCCTACACTCCTCTTTCTAGGAGTAGATCCCAATTTTTTTCTTCCTCAATTATAAAGAAAAAGCCATTTACCACAGAAACTCTGTTTTGTTCATTACATAAAAGATGTTGAGCTCAAATGTGGTGTCTAGAGCAGAAGGGACTTCATTTTGTCACCCAGTGTTAAGGGTTCCATTTCCTGATTCTAGGTTGTTTTCATTTGCAAAAATCTCACTGTCTCTCACATGGACAGTGAGAAAGACACTAGTGGTTCTCAAGGCCAGCAGAAATCATCAACATTGCTCCAGGACACCTGGTCATAGCAAATACCTTGTTAGGGCTAAGAAGGCTGAACTGTGGAAAGCTCCCTAGGCATTAGCCAATCAGTTTCAAGGATAACAGATTGAAATAGACTTTTGTGCAAAATCCTATATAAGCTTGCTTGTAGCCCTGGGGGTTGGGGGATTGCCTTCTGCAAAAGGTGACACCGGCTGGTCAGCTTGGGACATGCTGGGAGATGGAAATAAATCTTTGCTCTGCTTTTTTAAACTGTTTGGCCTCACCCTTCAACTCTGAACCCTTAACACAATAGAATTCATCCTCATTAGAAGGCAGCTGTAGTTATACAAAGCAAACCTCTTCGATTGAATGTTACATAGACTGAACATTGAATTAAAATGTCAGAACATAGTCACACATGCTTCTCTATATACTACCAAGAACTTCAAGAACTTACAAGTACCTACAAGAGAGACTTGTGAGAGGTGGAAACAAGTGTTGGAACACAGCTCCTGTGGACGGAAGAAAGCCATGTGTAAGAAGGGATCCAGTAATGTGTAAGGAGGTGCTTGGCTTATTTACTGCAGGATGTCAATTCCTAGTAGAAGCTGCACTATTATTCCTGGCAGATAAAAGGATTCCCTGTGATCAAACAAGTGTCCCTCCCATCAACTGAAGTGCCCTAGAGGGTATTTGGAGAATTTAAGTTTCTGGGGAAATATACAAAGCAAACAAATAAAATATTACATGAATGTTATTTTAGTGTTTATATTTACTTGTAATTTAAATATTTTAACATTTAGTTATTATTTATTTAATAGTCATATTTATCATCTATAAAAAGCTATGTTCACATTATTGTTTACACTAGATTTATCTAACACTGCTGTTTTCCATTTGTCTCTTTAGTCATAAATTGTTGTTAATGTCAAAACTTCCTATCTTACTTCATAGTTAAGTAAACTGAGGTCAATCAGTTTCTCAAAGAACATAGATAGAACTTTCAGTTACTATGAGTTCCCTTCTTGCCCAGTTCACTGTCTCATCATCTTCATAAAGCATCTATTTCAGTACTTCCAGCAATTCCGAGACAAATAAAATTATTCCTTCAAATAAATGAGGAAACCTGTGTCACAAGGTTCCATTTAGAAGAAAACCGCAGATAAGACATATAAATGTGGGTCTTCTTATCTCTTCAGCCAACACTTTTAATACCTCTGATGCTTTGCCTACTCCAAGAAGTTAATGAAACTTTCTAGTTTCTGCTCTCCAACTAGGCAAGGTGTGCACACATATGCACACACACATGCACACACACACAAACACACACACTCTTCTGGTGCTTCTTTTGGTCGCATGATTAAAACCTTGAAAGCCTCTAAGGAAGTGACATGCTCTCAGTGACATTCATGCCATTGGTTGACCCTGTCTACACTAACACTGAGGAAACCTATTGGTGTGTGATATCACGATGCAGTCAGCTATATGACAAATGGCCATGTCATAAACTAATGCTTACACTGAAATCTTCAAGCTACAAACATTGGGTTTTTATCACCTAAAAAGATATGAACTCTGCTTGTTATTTGAAGTATAACAAGTAAATGTGCGGGCAGGAGGAAATCAAAAGAGGGACCTGAAGAGGAGGAACAGAGGCAGGAAGAGGCGAGATTACTAGTATTGGAAAGTTCATAGAGGTCTTAGCTCTGGGCTTAAAGGAAGTCAATAGCAACCCTTCTTTTCCCAGGTTGATCTAGATGGGATCCTGAGGCCCACCCCTTACTTATCTCATGGAATGGCCTAGGACTGGAGAATATCTAGGTTTAAAACAAAGCTTTTAGACCCCAATATTATTCTGATTGATGATTTAATTGTTATTCCCCAAGACCCATCAAAAAATCCATCTAGGTATACTCTTCAAAACAGAAACTAATTCCCTTAGAAATGAACCTATCCTCAGGAGGGAAAGGAAATTTAGAAATTCTAAAGAAAAGAGCAAATCTGAACTCTAAACATCTTTCTTGTTAGAGAGAAGACTTGGTTACTCAGCTGAGCATTTATTACCTACATTATTCACCAGATAAAGAATATTCTACCTTCTCCAAAACAATCTTTAACAACCAAGTAAGCTACCCAACCTTGCCATGTAAGCTATTAGGAGTAAAATAGCTGTGTGAATATGATGCACAATTTCTAGACTATGTGAATGCTGAAGGTTGGTAGATGAAGGGTTTGTGTTTGTGGTTTCAGGTTTTTTTTCACTTTGGTTTTTAGTTTGAGTTTAATTTTGTTGTGTAAGAACTGAAAAGGAAGCACCTCCTAACCAAACCCACTGGGCAATTCCGGCCAGCCCATTTCCTGAAGTCACAGGCCTCTGCTATACAGCTGCTCATGCAGAAGGACATATGGCCTCTGCTGTAGTCGGAAGTTGTGCTCCTGCAGTTTCAACTAAGGGGCTCCTTTGGCTATCCCAGGCCCATGCAGTGGCTGTTTTAGGATTCTGCCATAGTCACAGGTATGGAAATGGACATGTGTGTGAGCGAGTGGGTGCATGTGTGTGTGTGTTTGGGGGTGTCTGTCCCTCACTGCATGTGTGCATGGGTATTTGTGTGTGTGCAATGATAAAGGAAGAAATGAATTGTTTTTGCAGCCTCAATTTCAGTTTCTCTTTCTCAGAAACTTCTATTGCCCATCTGGGATTGCAGCATGAAGTCCTGCTGGAAATTTGTGGAGGCATTTACGCTACTCTTTCTCCTGCTCCCTCACACCATGGCCTCTTCAGTCTCAGATGACCTTTCTAACAGCAGAAACTCCCAAGGTCATAACTGTTTGGGTATGTAAATACTTTGTGTATTTTATAAGGACAAAAAGCATGCTAAAAGGTTGATACTTTTCTAGGTAGTAGATTACTGATTTCTTGACATAGAAGACTACAATAACCTCATAGAGGGAGAAAAATTATTATTTGTTTGTGTACTGTTATAAGCATTTGGTGTGATGTTTTTAACTTGAGGTAGTCATAACAATATTCTACTTTACTGATGATTAAAATTTTTTTCTCTTGGATACCAAAAATGCTTCCATCCCATCAATACACCAATGATGGAGGAAAAAGATGGACTTTGCTATTCACCAGACTGACTACAACACTGTCCTTCACTATCTGCTTTATTATTTACTGCCCCACTCAATGAAGTGGCATTTCCCTGCCTCCATGATTAATTGATGGAATAGGCTTCATAACAGTCACCTCACAGGGATGCTGTGAGAATTGAGATTCAGACTATAAATGCTATACTTGTATACTATACTTGCATATAGTAAGGTCATATCTAGTTTCTGTCTTCTTGCAGAAGCTCTCAATTGGAAATAATAGAACAGCTACTAGGCAATGTCGGACATTGACTAAGGTATAACTTTTGACCCCTTACTCAACTTATATTTAAACATTTTATTTCTACAGATTTGTGTGATCCTTAGGAGGGATTGGTTTTTCTGGTTTTATGGCTAGTTGGTTGTTGTTGCTCATGGCATCAGTAAAAGTATATATATACTTATATATATATTTATATTCCTATTGTGTCTAGAACAGTGATGACTATTGTAGGGGATCAATCAATGGAATCAAGGACACTCAGAACTCTGAGATAAATTATTCAGTAGGCAGATCTAAAAATAAAATCTTTGCCATAGCAGGCAGAAAAAGAACTACAACAGTTAGTCCTAGTGGTTTTGTTTTACAAATGGAAAAACCTGACTGGTAGGTATGGTTATACCTGTGACACTTAGGTTGCCAGATTATTTCTAGTGAGCACAGCAAACATCTAAATTGGCCCTGTTATTTACAAAAATGATACAGATATGGATGGTAACACTCTTCTCTTGCGAAGTCTTCTTTTAGTTGAAAACTTAGAGTCCTTGCTGGCTCTGACTCTCTCCTCAGGCCTAGCAGTAGAGGTCTTTGCATCATCACACACTATTTGGTACCACCACTTTGTTTTCCTGAAACAAAACACCAAAGGTCTGTCATTTGAGAAAAAGCTTTTTATGAGTTTTTTTTCTTTTGTTTTATGTTTGGGGGCCATGCCCAGGGGTGCTCAGGGTTTACTCCTGTATCTGCACTCAGGGATCAATCCTGGCAGGGCCAAGGGGACCATATGTGGTGCCAGGAATAGAACTTGGGTCAGACATGTGCAAGGCAAGAGCCCTATCACTGTACTTTCTCTCCAGCCCTAAAAAAAAATAAAGTCAGTTCTATTTTTAGGATGATCTCAAATAAAATATTTTTATTTTCACAAGTTGTTTAACTTGAGATACTTAAATATATATACCTCTCTAAAGTGGGTCGAGATAAACAATTCTCTCCATACCCCCTTTTCAATACAGAATAGAGTTAGAAGAAAGGATTGAGGGTATTATAAGAAGACTTTTTCCCGGTTATCTACTACTTCATTAATATATTTTAAAATAATTATTTTGTTTTATCATGTTTTATTTTCAGATTCAGGTTAGTGAGTCTTATGATCTATGTCCCACTGATTGAGGGCCATGTGCGGTATTAGGATGATAGATTGAAGGGCACACAATGATTCAACATAACTACAGTTTCACTTGTGTGTTTGGTTTCTTTAAAGAAATGACCAAAATGTTGACTCAGCTGAAAATGTTTAACAGAGTTTTCAATGCTATTTCTCCACAGTCTCGTGGTGGTAGGCTGTCTGTAAGGACAGGATAGGGATATCAGACACAGATTCTGACACTGAAACTGAGCCTTGTATGTCAGGAACAGGAGCTACAGAATTTTTCATATTTTGCCCCAGAATTTGTCTCCTTATTTTTGTTGCCATCTTCTGTGCAAAGCAATCATGGAATCTTCCACTCAGACTCAAGCTTAGGGGATACGATCCCACCTCTTGGTGAGAAGTAGCAGGAACTTGAAATCATCTCAAACTCCATCTCAAACTCAAAGTCTATTATTATAAGAACTCAAGCCTATTGATAATTAGGCGTGATCATTTAGCATTCATTTTTTTCCACCAACTCACAGTTTCTGGCTAAATACTTTACCCACTTGAGCCTAAAATAAATGTCAGTGCAAGAAAAATTCATCAAGGTCTCATGAACATTGACCATTCACTGAGTCAGGGGGCTTTTGCTGGCCACACTGATGTCTTCCTGTTGAACTTGACTCCTGAGGAAGGCAGGAAAGCATTCTGGGGAGTACTGTAAGAAAGAAAAATAGCAAGAACTGTCAGAAGGTTAAAGTGGTCTGTTAATGGCCACAAATTGGGTTTTGCCTGACCACATGAAAAGCTCTGGATCTAAAATAGCTCTTTCAGGCCTGGGGGTGTGTCTGAACAGAAAAGTATTGGCCCTTCAGGCACGAGACTTCAGGTTCAGTTAATGGCACCACCATCAAATCAAATCAAACCAAATCAAATCAAATAAAGAGTCTCCTCTCAGTGGTTCTGAAGTAATTCTGCTCCTTGGAGTCCCACCTATATCTCTGTGTGTGAACCTATCCCAGTGGACAAATACTTGTGTGTGGAGGCCATGCCTGGAAAGTATCTCAAGTGATACTGTAGCATTGATATCCCAGCACACAGGGCAGTGCTTGTCTCCTGAATGAGACCTGGGGAGTCTTTACCTACATGACCAATAAAGGAAGTGTCTTAGGAGGTGGTAGGTTATTTCACAAATGATGGGTCAGAAGTCTCCTGAAGAGGTAGAGAAGAGAAAGAACTGTTATCATATCTTCCTCTAGGTTTGTTTGTAACTCTGCCAATGTCTGAACTCATTTCACACAGGCATTTCCTTACCTATGTGGTCACTGAATACTAACTATACAGTATGCTCTGAGCCAGGTGCAATGATTAATAATAAAAAAAACAATTAGGAGGGATATTTGGGACATTGGTGATGGGAATGTCGCACTAGTGATGGGGGTGTCCTCTTATATGACTGAAACCCAACCACAATCATGTTTGTAACCAAGGTGCTTAAATAGAAAATATTATTTAAAAAATTAATGCAAAAAAACTATTCTTAAAAAGCCACTATTAAGAAACTCATTGTGGAAAATATATATAAACAGAAAAAGGCAATCTGAAGTCCTATTGAAATGATCAGCCTTTAAAATGAATGACAAAATAATACAATATAACAATGTTATTTTTTGTGGGATGAGTCACACCAAGCAGCGCTGATGAATTACTCCTGGCTCTGCACTCAGTAATGGCTCTTGGCAGGCTCAGGGTACCATATGGGGGGTTGGAGATTAAACCCAGCCCCATCCTGGGTTGGCTGCATGCAAGGCAAATGGCCTGCTATGGCCCCAGCAATGTTAATTGTTAATGTAACTAATAAATATTTGACAAATCAAGCATTTCCCACTTCTCTGGAACCATATAGAATTCAGTGTCAATAGAGACTCAAGGGAATGCCAATAACAGAGCAAAAGCCTTGAAGTACATAGCTTCAGATGGTGAGAACTGATCCTGTCCAGAAGACACTAAAAGAAGCATAATATAAGGGAGCAGGAAAAGGACGGCATTACCTATTTAAAATTTTAGGGGCTGGAGAGGTCTTACAAGTGCACTATCTTAAGGTTCTTGCCTTATACAAAGGTGACCTAGCTTTTATCACTACACCCTTTATGGTCTCATTAGAAATGATCCCTGAGTACAGACCACAGATTAAGCCATGAGGACTGCCAAGTGTGGCCCAATCTTCCAATATTTAAATTGTTAGAAATTTTAAAACTAGAAGCTTCAGATATCTCAAATATTACACTTCAGTTTTCTCCATTTGAAAAATCCAATATCATGATAATGGTAGTGAGTGAGAGAAATAGAATGACTGTCTCAATTAGAGAGGAGGAGTATGTTGGGGGGCATTGGTGGTGGGAAGATTATACTGGTGAAGGGGAATGTCCTTTTTTATGACTGAAACCCAACTATAAACATGTCTGTAATCATGGTGCTAAGATATTATTTAAAAAAGCCCTAGGTAATGAAAACCTCACTGAATAAAGTTTATCAGGATTTCTGATTATCCAATTGAGAAAGAAATGATCAGGTATCGTTTAGTCATCATTCGCTTATAAAATTTTGCCTTGATTGTTAAAGTACTCCTTTGCCTGACTCATAAGATCATAATGTAAACTACCTAGTCATTAAGAAATGATTATAGGGGCCCGGGAGATAGCATGGAGGTAAGGAGTTTGCCTTCCATGCAAAAAGGTCATCGGTTCGAATCCCGGTGCCCCATATGGTCCTCCCGTGCCTGCCAGGAGCAATTTCTGAGCATGGAGCCAGGAGTAACCCCTGAGCACTGCCGGGTGTGACCCAAAAATAACCAAAAAAAAAAAAAACCAAATGATTATAGCCACCTTTTACATGTAGAAATATAAAGGTGGTTGTAGTTATTTATTTTCTTCTTTGATCTTCCATTCCTCTTGTGATAGCTGCAGCGATGAGGGTAACACCAGTGGTTGTGATGCTTGCAGTGGTTGTGATGCCTGTGGTCTGCATAGAGGAGGAGAGGTTAGCTCTGGTGCTTGGATTTTGTGCTCACAGAGACCACACTGAGTTGTGGTGCTCAGAGTGGGTCCCAAGATTTATGCTCTCACACAGTGCTCCTGCCCACAGTGATCATTAATATTTCAGTTGTACCTGAGGTGCAGTGCTTGCACACGTGTAGTTGCAATGTGACATCAGGGCTCACTCCAGGCTGTAGGACTAGACTCAGTGCATGTGAGCAGCACTAGGAATTGTACTCTTGACTTCAGGTCGACAATGAAGAAAGTTGCACTATCGGATGGGCCACCAGATTGCATTATTGTCATGTCATTCTGCTGTATCGGCTTCAGATCACCAACCTTACCTTTGAATAGTGAAGAAATAGCAATACAAACAAAATAAATATAATTTTTGTCACAAAGATCTTTGATGTAGTATTTTCATAATCATCCAAGTTGCCATTTTATTAATATTATAGGGTTGAATAAATCATTGTATAGATACACTTTATTTTACTTATGACAAATGGTAATCTGAGTTGCTTCTAATCTTAATTATCTTAGAATATTTCTATTATGAAGATTCAAGCATAAATTTTTGCATGGACATATTTTCATTTCTCTTGAGTAGGAAATAACAGAAAATTTAAGTCACATGATAACTCCATGTTTAATAGTTTTAGAAATTGTCAAACTTTTCTAGAACAGCTCTATTATTTTATTTTGCTATTCGCAGTATATATGAATTACATTTCTTCCACAGCCTCACTAAATCTATTATCCATATTTTTATTAAGAAGCCTTTTTATTAGAGCTAGATTGATATGTCATTGTAAGTCTGTATCCACATTGAAAAAAAAGATTTCATGATATTATTGGCCATTTCTTGTATTATACTTCTCTGAAGAAATTTAAGCTAGTCCCCTTTGGATTCTCTTTTTCATTGTTGCATCATGAACGCTCTTTGTAGACACAGTTCTTTATCTAATATGGTTTTAAAGTACTTTTTTCTCTTTTGTGGAGTAGTCTCTCCACCACTGTAGTGGTGTCAGCCTAATCACTGACTCGGGAGTAAAAAAAAAAAAAGAAAATTAAGATTTCCAGGGACTCAGGAAGTTACCTCTTTTGAACTGCAGTATTACCTTCCAGTCTGTCCCTACATACCTGCTGTTTTCAGTGTTCCAGACACTTTGTCAAAACTTGCATAGAACTAAGTTTTTATGTAAGAAGCACAGGGAGTAAGGAGCACTCACAACAAGATGGCTTCCAAGGTTAAGGAGCTATAGCCCTCACTGAAGTGGGAGATGATTGTGACTAGAGACACACTCCAAAAGAGCCACCACAGAAGTCACATTGAGGTCAATTTCCCCATCAAAAACCAATCACTCTAGTTCTAGTTCCAGAGGGAGCCAACCAAGATCTGAGGACAGGACCTTGGGCATCTTGCAATGCCAGCACTGTGTGAGGTCCCAAAGGTCTCCTTTAAATTTACTTCAATTTGTTTGTTCTAAACTGCACATCACATTTGATCACAAAGCAAATGCGGATTTGACTGTGCTTGGACAAGCAGCACCTCTTTATGCCACTCTTCAAATGTTATGAAATCAATAATAAGCTATGTTCATTTTTGTGAAACAGTATTTTCTCTACATGGGTGATTTAAGGGCAAAAAAAATCCATATGTTTCTAAGTCATTGACATTTAAATTGAATCACTGAAATATGGGTTTGGATTTTTTAATAGCACCATTTGATGTTCAGAAGTCTTTGAAAAGGTTTTTTAAAAGTGCCATTTTCCTTCATTTATGTTTGGTTAAATATGTAGCATGTTATAACCCCTCATCCCACACAGCAGGGTCAGAGATGACTTCTATACTTTGAATAACAAAAAGAAAGAGGTGGTCTCATGATTTCATGCTAGCCTGAAGAATAAAATAAAGTGGCACTAGTAAAAATAGAAAAGATTTCAACAGAGCCAGCAAAGAAGGTTCTAGTATCAAAACATATAGAGAATTCCCGGTGCCCCATATGGTCCCCCGTGCCTGCCAGGAGCAATTTCTGAGCATGGAGCCAGGAGTAACCCCTGAGCACTGCCGGGTGTGACCCAAAAACCAAAAAAAAAACAAAAAACATATAGAGAAAATTATCATTTTTATGATTTTTCTCCACCAAATATAGGTAAGCTATTGTGCTGCTAATATTTCATTATATGGTTCATGTTCATTTTCTTGAGTGACTCAGTATTCCAATCCTTCCCTCTTCTGTCAGGGTTGGTCTCACTTGACATTCACAGCTCTGGCCTTCCACAGTTACACTCTGTTCTATCTCAGAGCTTCCTGTCATGGTTTGGGAAGCTCATGGGCTTCGCTCAGCAGAGCAACATCCTCATCCACTATGCTGATATAATGCTTCCTGTGGACTTTCTCAGGTCCTGCATGTCTTTCCCATTGATCCTGGAGTTCTAACTCAATGCCCTCTGATCCTCTTTCACAAGAGGTCTTCTCACTCTGCCCCTTGCTTTTTTAGTAATTATTTTTTAAATTTAGGCATTGTGATCTACAAAGTGATTCATAGTTGAGTTTCAAGTATACAATGTTCCAACACCTATTTGTCACCAATGTCTACTTCACTCACCAATGGCTCCTTTTTTCTCCCACCCACTAGTCTGCCTCCCGGAAAGTCACATTATAAAATTTGGTTGTGGTTTGGAGCTCCTGCTTTCAGTTATGTTGGTTTTGTGGTT
>PVKC010037780.1:0-12901 GCA_004027635.1 Crocidura indochinensis
AAGAGATCTTAAAGCACTTGTCTTGCACATGGCCAACCTGGATTTGATCCTTAGCACTCTCTAAGGTCCCTGACCAGGATCAGGAGTGATCCCTCAACACAGAACCACGAGGAAGCCCTAAGCAGGACTGGTACTCACACAAACCAAAAAGCTTCTCTCTTGGGCCAATGAAGACAATAGCACAACATTACAGGATTATTAAGTTAAAGTGTATGCCTTAATTGAATAATTTGTGTTAAGGGTTTTACTCTGGGCCTGGAACATAGTTAAGACTGTGGTTAGTATTGACGGTGGTGGAACATCAGAGCTATCTATTAAGTTAGCCAGAAAATGCTCATTCTAAGCTTGTTCCTATTTGTTTTTTTATGCATCGATGCAACTCAGTCTTACTATACATGATCCCAGAATGTGCATTTTCCTACTCGCTGAAATGTACCTGTAACCTCAACCTCAATGCTCATGACACGTTCATGTTCACTTGTGGTCTTGTACAAAGCGGTGAGAGATAATTTGGAATGCCATTTTCTTGTGGAGAGAACAATCAATGTTCAATCTGGATTTGGCTCCTCCAGCATAAATAAGAATCTCTTTACCATCTGTTAAGGGTGCACCTTTTGCACTTCTGTTCTTTGTTGGCAGTTACACTAATTCAAAGGGGTGCTAAAGTGTTGCCTAGCTGTCCTTAGTCAGAGAAAGCTGTGATGTGCTTTCTGAAGAAAAAAAAGAAGATGTTAAATAAATTTTATTCAGGCATGAAATTATATTGTGCGTGAGGTCATTGTTAATGAAAGAACAACAGAAAAGAGGAAAGGAAATTCTAGAATCTACATGCATGGCTGATGAGAAAAGTGATATAACTGACTTAAAGATGAATAAATGGCAGTAAAGTTGACCTGGAAGTTTTAAACTCTTGTAGCAATGCAAGCAATGTCCAGTCGAAGTAATAGGGCAGTGGGAAAGACAATCAATCATATTCAGCCCCAGGCCACCTATAAAGTCCCACAAACATCTCCAGGAGTGAATCCTGAGTGCAAAGCCAGAGTAAGCTTAATACTATCAAGTGTGACCCTAAAACAAAGACAAAAATGAAACAGTGGAACATAATAGTGGTTATGAGAGAGTAAAAAGTATAGTTGTGCAAATTGGATAACAAGGATTAATTGTAGAGTAGTGAATGTAGTCTAGATATTGAGTGCCCAAGTATATAAAGATGTCAAACTGTAATGCTGCATAGCTAAAATTGATGAAAATGGTGTAAGTCAATGTCACCTCAATAATAATTGAAGAAAATAAAAAAAGGACAGTATACAGCACTATTGTGGGAGTAAAAATAAATGAACTGTACAATTACAATAGCCAAGAATATAGTCCAAGATCAAACAGATCTTGGACTTGCATACCACAAAAGGTGATGATGCACATGTACAACCATGAAATTAAGGATCAATGACCAGTTTAAGTCTCTATTTTAGGGCAAAGAGAAAATAAACACAAATCCAAGAAAACTCAGTTAAATTCTAGGTGATTATGTCTGGAATAAAGAGTTTCTGGCTCAATATTCCAAACAAGATTTTAACCAGACATCCTTGATTTTTACTTGCTAAGTCTAGCAATCTATTACAGGACAAGATATCTTTTTTCATACATTTCTAAGCAACTGTCTGTGCTTCAATCCTGTTGTTCACTTTCTTTTTTTTAATTCAGTAGATTAAATTTAAAATTAAATATTCTTTATTCAGAACTCTCTTCTCACTCCTCTAAAAAGCAGCTAGAATCTCTATGCTGTATCCTTTCTTTCAATGACAGTTTGAAGAATAGCTAGATACAGAGTTTTATAAGATTATTTTTCTGGAGAATATATATCTCTCATATCCACAAAAAATACACTACCATATTCTCATTTACAAAAAAACGTTAAAAATTAAAGATAATTATTACAGAATTTAAAGTTATTTCTATTTTTCAAAAGTGTTAGTGATCGTATAGCTTAAACTTATTTTAAATAAATAAATCAACATTGTCTACCAAGAATGTTGTAGATACCAACAATGTTGTTAATAATTGGATTTACTTGGGCCAGAGCCAGAGTGGTGGAAAAAGCAGTAGGACATTCGCCTTGCATGCGCAACCTAAGACAGACCACAGTTTGATTCCCTGGCATCACATATGGTCCTCAACCAGGAACAATTTCTGAGCCCATAGCCACGAACCCCTGAGAATCACCAGTGTGACTCCACACAAAAATAATTGGATTTACTTAAAAACTTATTATAACACACACAGTCATTGAAATAATCAGCATTTTGCTAATTCTATTAGAAAAGAGAAATTGTACTGCTGGTTTCACCATTCGAGTCCTTGAATTTCTTTTCAGAAATTCCTTTCTCACATCAGAAAGATGTTTTCCTAGGGTCAGAGTGGTGGCGCAGGGCTTAAGGCATTTGCCTTGAGCGTGCTAGCCTAGGATGGACCACAGTTCAATCACCCAGTGTCCCATATGGTTTCCCAAGTCAGGAGTGATTTCTGAGCACATAGCCAGGAGTAACCCTTGAGCGTCACCATGTGGCCCAAAAACCAAAAAATATATATTTTTTTCCATAATATTTCTTTGCTTTATCCTAATCCAAAATCACAGTGGAATACAGGCAGGCAATAATTTGGAATATAATAGGCATTATCATCATTCATCAATGTCCAATTCACTTTTTGCCTAATATAGGAAGCTTTTTTGGCCTTCAACTTAAAATATTGAGCAGGCCCAAGTAATTCACTGTGGCAATATGAATGAGTCATATCTTTTTTAGATAGGAGCAAGCCCATAGTTATTACGAAACCACACAATCAAGGGAAGTTATAAGACAGACATGAAAGCTGAGTGGCATATGGAAGTCTATTGTCCAAGATTAGACTCATGGAAATATGACTCGCTGGAAAAAATCCTCCTGATTTTGCATAGTTTGCTATCTAATACGAGTTTTATATTGTGGAATGCAGTCTTTGAAAAATCACACATCCTTTCAGCGAGAATTTTGCCTGCTGGCTTGCATTGCCTGAAATATTTGCTAGCTGGTCATATACTAAAAAAACCTCTACAAATCTGCCCTGAATAGTTTCCCAGGGCCCAGAACCCCTTATGTGCACAAGAAATATGCTTGTGCAATGTAACAAAAATTTGAATGATTTGTTACAGTCGCAATGGACTTTAGTCCTCAAAACTGAATGATTTGTTACAGTCGCAATGGACTTTAGTCCTCAAAACTGTCACTCAAAAGTGATAAGATTCTCTGAGGTTCAGCTCATTCCTTTGTTAAATGAGTATATTCCAGGTCTGTGATTATGATGAGAAAATATGAGTGATCCCAGATAGGAAATTAAGTAGACTAGGTTGTGGCTATGTTAAAAAAAGAAGAGAAACAATTATTTTCTATCTGCCTCCCATTTTTGCCTGGAGCCCAGATCTATCCATAATAAATATGCCATTAAATATTTAAACTCTTCAATTTCCCGATTACCAGAAAGTTTCTTTACACGTCTAATTGATCTTTAAGTGGAATAGCTGATGGGCCTATTATCAGTTGTGGCTCAGCCACTTTTATGATAAAGTTCTGCAATTAAAAACATGCAAAACAAGCTACTAATTATTTTTAATTTTCTTCCCCATCCCCATGTGGACCCACATCCAGCAGTGCTCAGAACTTACACCTTGCTCTCTGCTCAGGGGTCATTCCTAGAAAGGTCAGAGAGCAACAAGGGTCAACTATAAGTAAAGCATCTGGTCACTTATTATGCTATCTTTTTGGCTCAATCAATCATTTTTTATGTTTTCTTTCTTTTTTTTTCTTTTACAATCCTAAATCTCAGGTGAGCATCATGTGAAAATTTTGCAAACAATTCTGCCCCCTAAATAAATAAGCCAAGACACCTCAAAGCTCCATTCCTCAAAAGGATCCCTTACTCTCTTAGCTTCTCTGCCTTACTTCAGAAAGATTTCTTGTTTAGGTGCAATTCTTGGGACTGATTATTCCCAGTGCGGCTATTTCTCTTTGAGAAGAATGTACATCAAACTGCTATCCCGCCCCCCCAAAATGGAATTTTGGCACTTTAGAAACATCCATTCTGACTTCAAAGACGAAACCCAATTTATCTTTATATTTTGGGGCTTAGCAATGTTGCTAATTAAACAATGACATAACAGAGTACAAAGTGGTTGAATGTATTTCTAGTAATTGATTAAGAGGAAGAAGAGAAGGTAGAAGTCTTTAGGGTGAGTTTTTTTGTTGAAAGATAAGATTTAACAGAATAAAAAATAAAAATAACTAAAATGTATATAAAGGCCATAAATTTCTCCTTAATAGGAGAACCTATGGCAGACTCAGTGAAGTCACTTGACTGCCATTTCAGGTGTTATTTCTAACACTTCTGGACAAATTAGTTCATGAATGTGATGATTTGTAAGAGGAGTTTGGGCAATAATATTAGAACAGCCAAGTTAGAATAATCTTGTACATTATTTAGAAAACATTTTTGTTGCCTGTTGTCTATTTAAAACTGTGAACCTCCTGTGCTTTCTGCACAGTGATTACATGGAACCTTTTTTACTACGTAGGAACAAGATTTTCATTATGGAAAGATGATGTTGAAGCAGAGCTGTTTAAAAACTTTTAAAAAATATTTCCAGCAGGCGTTGGCTAATTTACATCTTATTCCAAATAAAATATGTTGGAGATGAGTCCTGCAGATGCAATAAAAGAGACATATGTCCACAGAATATTAAGTAATCTTCAATTATTTTTGATGGTGTGGATGCTTTTCATGTATAAATGAGTTTCTTTACTACTTCACAGAAGCAGGGATTGAAATATTCTCTTCTGTCCTGATCCTGACAGAGCTGGTAGCTTCTAACATATTTCTTACATTTTCCCTATTCAGAGGTCCAAAGCTCTGAATGTCATCACAAATCTCAACCTCTATCCCTCTTCTCTCTCCAAAGTACTATGGTTTGACTTGCTTTCTTTATCTCTTGGTGTCTCTTTCTCTCTATCATCTCTATCACTATGTCTGTCTATATCTGTATCAATCTATAATATCTATCCCTCTATCTCAAACACAGGTCTCTAGCAGCAGATTAAGCACTTAGGTCATAAGACTTAGAGACAATTAATTTTGAAGAGTGTACTCTGTGTTCCTGATACCAAACCCTAGTCTAAATGCATATCACCTGGCCAATCATTTTTAGATGAGCACTAGCAAGTGAATTATCATCAATGAGAGAGTCAGAAGTCCAGAGTGCTATGAACACTGAAGATCAATGACCCTCTTATGCTGAAAATCACCAGGGAAATCAGTATTGATTGGGGACTATGACATTTACAGTCGAAGTTAACATTGGAAATGGTCTAGCAAGTCTTAGCAGACAGCAATCTTTGTCATATTTTTGACAAGTAAAATAAAACAAATTATACTAGTGCAAAGTCAATTAAGACACATTTTATACAAAAATAAGATATGCAAAGGAGAGTCACATGTGAAAATTTCTGAAAAGAACCACACGCAATGCATGTCTGATGCTATTCCTGTTTCTTAATATGGTTCTGAAGAGCAAGATCCTTGTCTTCCCTTTGCTAATTAGTATAATATATCTGCAAGGTGTCTACGTAGCATCCATCTCCCTCCTTCCAGGTTCTAACAGTATCCAGGTTTCCTAAATTTAAGCTATTTCTTACTTAAGTTAAGTCCCCATTATTTGATGCGAATAAATGTATTGTACCCTATTGAATAATCTATCACAAGCTCGGATCAAAAAGCACATTCTAGTATTCTAACTCAATCCTCTTTCAGAATATACTTAGAAACCAGAACATCACCCCTTTGCCTTAATTACCCAAAACATTAAATGATGTTAGATAGAACTCATCATGAGATGACCTATTATTTGATAGATCTGCAATCTATCAAGATGGTTTGCCACCAAACTATCCATTTGCCACCACAGGGCTTTGGAGTTTAAAATGGATGTGTACCCCAGACCAAACAAAATCTATAAATACATTTAGATAAAAAACAATGAATCTTTTTCTTGAAGAATTGGAAGGAATTTGCCAAGTCCCAAAGGTTGGAGATACCTTATTGCCACTGACAACTTGGCAAAGTAGTGCAAGAATAGTTCATGGTGTACCAAGAGTTTATAGGCTTCTTTTTAGCCATAATGAGAAAGAAGCTTCTGAGCACAGGGTGCCTCAATTCTAAGAATCTAAGTTCCATCTCACCTCACCCTCCATTACATCTTTTTTGGGGGATAACCTTGCTTATTTGCACTATAAGTAGGATTCCCAATGGGTAGCCCTGGCTTTCTGGGACTCTAAGATTTCTTCAAAGTGACCTTTGATTCAAACATTTGTCATGGGCATCATTAACAGCAGTCTGGTTCAAAGAATGTTGAGCACAAATTAAGTTCCCATGAAACTTACTCCACAGTCAAAGAAATTTCACTTGAATAATTTAAGGACCTGATACATTATCAATTGTACTTTAGCCTCCAACCATGCCTATATTGTTTTCTGTAACATGGAAGTTTTATTTTCAGTCTTTTGTTTTCGGTGTTAAATGGTCATAGATCTCAGTTAACTGACCAAGATTACACAGCATATGGAACGCCAGACCTTCTCTCTTTGAAATACAATTTCCTTTTGGCTTTAAGCCCAAACACAGTTAAGTAGTATTAGCTCCCTAGACAGACCTTATCGTCTTTGAGTTAAATACAGTAAGAAGTGCTGATGCTTCTATTTCACTAATATCTTTGCTTTCTAATGCTGTATTTTATGGCCTGCCCCTGGCTGCTCCTTGAGCTAAGAATTTGCTGTTCATTGAAGGGGGTGACAAGTCTCATCAGATAATGATAAAGAAAATGGTGTTGCTTTAGCTTTCACATGCTCAATCAGAACACAATATGAATGGAGACTGCTCTGGGTTACTATCTGATCCAGTGTGAACAGTAAAGCAGTCTGCTCTGGCCCAACATGTCATATTACGCTATTGTTGTTTTCATTTTTACTCGTAAAAAAGATGCAAAGAGTGGCAACCCAGTGTCAGATTCAAGTCGTGATGGCATCAGTGCCCTGATGTTATAAATCTTTAGAGCCTTTCTGGGATTAGTTATAATTTAAATTTTATCAATTAAATATTGACTTTTGGTTAGTGTTACAAGTACAAAAATTGCTGGCAATATTTGTATCAAAAATGAGTAAAAGACACTGATGACTTGATTTTTTTAAATGTGAAAATGCCGCGTGATAACATTATAAACTATTCTATAAGCTTCATTGTTTAAAAGGTGAGAATCAATAGGACTAAATGTGCAAACATGTCACCATAATATAATGAATACCGTAAAGTATATTTTAAAACACATTGTGAATTGAACTAGTTCTCTGGGCCAGACACTTGACAAGTATTTATAAATGAAATATTCATAATAACTAGGGTAGGTTCTACATTACACCAGTTTTTCCAGAGCAAGAAGCTGAAACACAGAGACACTTAGGAAGTTGCACCAATGCACAGAGTTTGTCAGCAGCAGTGCAAAACTGTCTGGGTACAATGCCTCTAACTCTCCAACTATGAAAGGTTGCCTCTTTCTCTAAGGTAATATTGAATGTGAACCCCAACATTCACTGCTTTGATAAATACGAGTTCAAGATTTAAAGAGAATAACAGTGAACTAGAGTCAAAATGTGGGTAATGTTTAATCAGTAGATATGCATAAACTTTATACTTTACTTTGAAAAAGGTCTTTGCAGTGTACTGAGGTGAAGAAAACAGAGTATAGATCTATGTCTCTAGAAAGCCTTCAATACATGAGGCAGGCTCACCATTTCAAGTTGCCTTAAATTTAAATTTGCTTTTGATCAGCTTCTGTTGCTGCCTCCTCCTGTCTCTAAGACATATAGATTTCATATTTTACTTTATGTGTCTAGAAAACAGAGAAAGAAAAGGGTCTGCCTTTGACATGTTCCTCCTGCTCCTCTCCTGATTACCGTGGTATGTTCAAATACAAATGATGTGTCAAAAAGCAGGAAGCAAAAGAGGTTTGGATGGGGAAGATGAATGATCAGAGAAAACGCTTTTAAGTCAAGAGCTTTTCTATCCCTCAAATTGCACTCTTCTGGAGTATCCACCCCACCAAACTTAATTCTACCCCCAAATTACCTTTCTCTGAAGGTCCCCAGGCTCCATGCCCTTCACACTTAATTTAGGGACAATCAGCAACTGACACTTTCCACTTTTCAGTCCTTGAAACTTTTGTGAGTCAAAGATGAAAGTGGATTCAGATAAACATGGAACAACTAGTCTAAACAAAAGTGTCCTCAGAAACTACAATAAAAGACACCATATTTTTCCTGTTTTTGAGGACTTGTTGATTATGCTTTCCTGGGATTCCTGCAGTACATCCCCAGGAATATTGGTTTCAACTGCCCTAGACACCAAATACATGTTTCCAGCATGAGTATCCAAGGGGACAGTTTAAGCTGAATGGCTTCAAGTAAGGTTTCAGCTTAGGACAAAATGGTACAGGTGCTCACTAGGCAACCTTAAGCTTTCTTGACACCTAATTTTATGTCTATATAATCCACTCTTTTCTTGTCTAGAATAGTCTTCTTTCTTTTTACCCAGCCTTCACCCTATAGTCTAATTATGTTTACCTGCCTTTGAAGATTCACCAAGTTATCAATTCCTCCACAAATATTTTTAAAATTTTTATTTTATTGAACCTACTGTGATTTACAAAGTCCTTCATAGCGAGGTTTCAGACATACAATGAATCATGGCCATACCCACCACAAGTGTCCTCCTCCCTCCACCAATGTTTACCAAGTGCATCCCATACCACTCCCTCCTATGCTCATCCTGCCAGTAAAAGAGGCCCATTTTAAGTTTAGATTGTTAAGGCTTGGGTCTCTGATTCCATTGTTACTGTCTTTGGCTTGGATATCTAGTGCTGTTCTTTTTTTTAACATCACCAAATGCACCCAAAAGTGATTGGTCCATGGCCCCCATTTTTTCATATTTATGTTTCTCCTCTTCCACTCAGTTTCATTCATTCTCCTCACTGAATTCTGGGGCCAAAAGTGAAATATTTTCATTCCTATATCTCCTCACCACCTCCTACTACAGATACTTCCCTGCAAAAGAATATTCTAGTGATGCCAGGTCCAATAGTACAGTTGTATAATGCTCAGGCTGGAAGATAAGGGTTACAGTGCTGGAGGTTCCAGTCTCATACCCAGAGGGGTGTAAGGGTCTCTAGGAGAAAATTAGGTGAATTTGGGAGAGGATCATGCAGTGTTGGGGATTACCTCAGGTCCCCCATATTCAAAGCCTGTAGTCAACCACTCTGAGCTCCTTGGTGCATTATATTGATTTCTATTAACAATTGATTCCTTGCTAAAACATATACCATATTGTGAATCTCTCACATGTTTGTGTGTATGTTGTATTTACTTCCTTATGAATACTTTTATAAAATTGTTTTGTTTTATTTACTTTGGTGCCACACATGGCAGTGCTCAGGGTTTACTTCTGGCTCTATATTCAGAAATTACTTCTGGCAAGCTCGGTGAACCATATGGGATGCCAGAGATCAAACCCAGGTCAGCTGCTTTCAAGGAACCCCTACCCACTGTGCTAATGCTCCAGCCCCATGAATACTTTTTTAAAACAAAATCTTTATTTTCTTACATAAAAAATAAATGCATGATCAATAAAGCACTATGACTGACAGCCAAGTTCAGAGCATTCACATGTTTTCAAGAATTATTTTGCTACAACCACAGAGATAGTACAGTGAGTAAATCATTTGCCTTGCATGTGGGTGACCTGGATTTGATCACCAATGCCACATATGTTCCCCCGAGTGTTTTTTGCACAAAAAGTCTGGAGAAATTCCTGTGTAACACCAGGTGTCTTTGTACTACTACTAATAATGAAGATGTTAATAACTCATTAAGTCGTGGAAAATAATTCAGAGTGGAAATATTTAAAATCTTAGAATTATTTTGAAAAGCAAAGGAAATTTCCTTAGTATTTCAATCACAGAAATAATAGTAGATTAGTGTTGACAAAAATAAAGAATTTTGAGTTACTGAAATTATTTACAATTTTTTACCTTTTAACAAATTACCTTTTAATTAGACTGTAAGAGATTCATTAAGATTTCACATTTGACATTACATCAAAGATGTATCATTTTTAACTAAAATGACAGAAAATTAAAACTGATCACACAAAAATATCAAAATCAAAAAAAAAATATAGGGGAAAGAAGGGAGTATAGTGCGTAGAGCTCTTGCCTTGAAAGCAGCCAACCTGGGTTCAATCGCAAGTAACACATATCTTCAGTTCCCTGACTCAGAACCTCCACAGGTGATTTCTTTTTCTTTTCTTTTCTTTTTATTTTGGGGGGTTTCACACCCAGCAGTGCTCAGGGGTTACTCCTGGCTCCATGCTCAGAAATTGCTCCTGGCAGGCACAGGGGACCATAAGGGGCACTAGGATTCGAACCGATGACCTTTTGCATGAAAGGCAAATGACTTACCTCCATGCTATCTCCTGGGCCCCCACTAAGCACTGAGTTAAAGCACAGCATTTCATATACTACCCACCAAAAATAGCTGAAGCATAACAATTACTATGCAACACAATATTAAAATCACAGCATATAGAAACTAAATGGCATATAACATTAAGGAGAGAATTTTAATGCACCCAAAAGATGATAACTGCCAAAAGATGTCACAAATGCAGTTTAAAAATTTTAGATTACACAATTTTCAGTCAAACTGATTTGTATATCGAATTTTTAACGAATACTAGCGACACATAATCCATAAAGCATACCAGCACATCTGTTTTACCTAAGGTCCCAGTTTGCAAACCAGGCAACAGTAGATTCTCAAAGACACAAATTCAACTTCACGTCCTAAGGTGATAAACATGCCTTCTGGAACAATGGCATCTGGTCTTAAAAGAATGATGATGACATAAAATTAAGTACTAAGAGAATAATCAGCAAAAAGACTGCTAAGAGCAGAGCTAAAAAAAAAACAACAAATAAATCTACAAACCACAAATTAGAGCCTTTTGGTTATTTTTAAAAATATCTCTGATAATTTTTTTTTAAAAAGGACCTCTTTTCCCAAGATAAGATTTAAGATCACTCTGGTTTAGGAATTCAGAGAAGTGAAAAATTAAATGATTCCAAATCAGCAATAAATAACACAGCGTCATGATTATTTTGTTTTTTTAAACAGGTAAGCCTTGCACTTCAAATATATTAACTAATTTCCAAAAAAAGATCGGGGCCTGAACTATTGTGGATTTAATCACACTCATCAGAAATAGTCCTCACTGGGATAATAATATATAGAGGTATTTTGTTCAAGAATTATTTATACTAGAGACTCGAGTTTGAGTGGAAACAGGTAGACTATTCTTAATGATAAAAATATTTAAAAATAAAACAATATATTGATGGATAAATAGTTCAATGGTTTGGAGACAAGTTGAACAATTAGCAAGGGTTGTCAAAAATAGGAAGTTACCCCAACCTTCCCACATTATTGGTGGAAATGTATATTGGCATCATTACTTTAGAAAACATTTTGGCAGTTCTTCAAGTCCTTAAGCATAAGAGTCTGTATATGATCCAGCAATTCCAAACCTAAAGAGAGTTCGCAGCAGCACTTTTCATGATAGACCCAAAATAGAAATAACCAAAATAGGAACGGATGAGTGATACAATGAATGGAATATCGTCAACAATTAAAGAGAAATTTAAAAAGTGGCTATATGCACATCATTGGATAAATTTTGAATATATTATCTTAAATAAAAGAAAAAAATGAACTGAGATGAAAGACCTTATAGACAGATCCATGGAGACAGAAAGCAGAATAGTGTCCTACAAGTAATGGAGAGTAAGGGGTCAGGAAGTGAATGCTAGTGGTCTGGGTTTTCACTTGTTTGTTATGGACGTGTTCTAGAAATAATGGTGCCAACTTTGAAAATACAAGAAGATCCATATGTTTATGAACATTATGTGAATATTGACTGGATAGAACAGTTATTTAATAGACATCTCTTAACCCTACATGTGGCTTTTAATTCAACAATCTCACATAGACTGATACAAATAATAATCTGTGCTTAAACAAAACAAAAAACCCTAGCTTATAGTCTATCATATTTAATATCTTCAGCTATTAGTAACTGAAAATATAGCCAGGCTATGCAAAATACTTAAACATTTCAAAAATGCACTCTTTTAAAAAGTGTAAGAAATTACAGTGATATGTTTCCATGTTTCAGTGAAGTGTTATTAAAATAGAAAATTCCTTCTAAGTCAATGTGTATGCATTACTATTCAAAAATGTTAATTACTTTTCATCTAAGCATTAATGTCCTTTGGAGACACAGTGACAAAAGCCACAGGTGGGAATGAAAGGAACACTGCTTATCAAAAATGAGGACAAATTGTCTACGTTGTCAAAGAAACCAAATTGTCTCCAAAGAAATGTACGATCTGACATTCACTTATCAATATTTCTCAAATGAAACTCTTATCTTGCCTTCATTGTAAATTTCAGTTCCTAGTAATGACTTCACGGATTCCCCCTTTTATATTCATGTCTCATTTATTTCTCTCTACAGAATAAATTAAACCAGGGAAACATGGCCCAGCCTGCATCTTTCTCACTTACCATGAGAAAGAAATCAGTTTTTATCCCTCAACACCAGGATCTATGGTAATTTCTCAATTCATTTTCAATTTTCCACAGAACCCTCTCCTGCCATGATATAATCACTAAGCTACTGATTAAAGACACCACCAAGGATCCTAGAGGAA
>PVKC010037781.1:0-12895 GCA_004027635.1 Crocidura indochinensis
AAGAAAGAAAGAAAGAAAGAAAGAAAGAAAGAAAGAAAGAAAGAAAGAAAGAAAGAAAGAAAGAAAGAAAGAAAGAAAGAAAAAGAAAGGAAGGAAGAGAAAGGAAGAAGAAGACTTTTCAGAGCTATTTCATGATCCTAGAGATGATCTCAGAAAGAATTATATTATTTTACCAAAGCCATCAATGCCACTTCTTGGCATCTACACCCAAACACAAAACACCTATATACATTATAGTTTAGTTAGTGCAATAGCAAAGACATGGAACAACTCAAATATCCAACAATAGGTAAATGGATTGAAAAATTCTGCTGCACATACACAATGAAATACTATACAACATAAGAAAAGATGGTGTCTTGCAACTCACAAAATATATGTAACTGAACAGTATGCTTTGTGTAATAAGACAAAGAGAACAAATACCACATTATTTCATTAATCTGTTAGATAGAAACACAAAACAAGTGAGTAGAAAATATCTAATAATGAAATATGATTTTTATAAAATTCTGATTACTATGCAGTTAGGGAAGGGCATTGGCCAATGAAGTGCTAGACAGTGTTTGTGAATCTTGTATACTCTGTTGGTGGTCACATGCATTAACTTTGTACATTAATATCATACATAATCTTGGAGGGAAATTTAGTCACTCCTGATGATACTATTGAAGCCATGTTGCCTATAGAATAATTTAAAATAATTTCAATTAAATAAAATTTTAAATTAACAAAGACAATGTTTAAAAGGAAATATTGACTATATAGAAGGGTGCAAGCACTGTTAAAGCTATTCTTGATGACTGTTGATTTTTTCCACTGAACCTTGTGTACCAAGTTCTGGTCATGCGACTCAGTGGTGGAGCACTTGCCTTGCTTGAATGAGGATGCTAGATCAATCTTAGGCAATGCATCACATCACTACAAAGTGTGATTTCTAGCCCTGTGTCCTAGTGTGTGATATTCAGTGTCTTGCAACCAAGTATGTGTGACCCTGATTACTCATGTCACTAACACACACACAAAGGGAAGGATGGGAAAAAATACTGAATACTACGTAAATTTGTTTTCCACTCTGTTTTGGTTTTTTGTTTGTTTGTTTGTTTGCTTACAGACCACACCTGGTGATTCTCTTAGTAACTCATGACTCTGCTCTCAGAAATTAAATCTGGGCTGACCAAGTACAAAGCAAACACTTTTCCCACTCTTTTATCTCTCTGTCCCAGTTTTATCACTCTTAGTTTCTACCAATATTTACAGCTGACAGTAGGAGTTTCTAATGTTTTCAATAATTCTACAAGTCACGTAGCATTCATCCTTTTATTATTATAGGTATATGTATGATTTCAGTTGCACAAATTTTTTCTAGTTCTGTGTGGCATACAAAGCTAGCACTACCTATATTTTACTTTATGAAATGAATTTCAATTCATTTATAATTAGTGGAAAAAAATGAGCTACATTGTATTCTCTTTTTTTAGCCATTAGTGTAATGGCTACAATATTAGACAGTACATCTCTAAAATATTTTTCTTTTTTAAATATTTTTAAATATAAAGCATTGTGATTTAAAAATTATTCACAGTTAAATTATAAACATACAATATTTCAGTACCAATCCCAACACTAGTGTCAACCTCCCTCAACCAATGTTCCCAAAGTCCATCCCATTCTACATGTCACCCTGCACACTACCCCAACCCCAGCTTGCCATCATAAGAGGCACATTTTTAATTTTGGTTGTTAAAGTTTGGGTAGTGTTATTTCACTGTTGTTGGCTTGTGGTTTGGGCAGCTAGTTCTGTCCTTTCTTTTTTGGTTTTTGAGTCACACTTGGCAGTGCTGTGGGGTTACTCCTGGCTCTGTGCTCAGAAATCGCTCCTGGCAGGCTTGGGGGATCATATGGGATGCTGGAAATCAAACCATACTCCTTCCATGGTTGGCAAACACCTTACAGACATGCTATAGCTGCGGCCTCTTGTTCTGTTTTTTCTTAACATCATTAATGTGTTTGAGTCCCCTTGGCCCCTATTTCTCATTATTTCACATATCTTTCTCCACCTCCAGTCAATTTCTTTACTTCTCTTCATTAAACTCTCAGGACAAGAGTGCTCTAGACAACCACCTTTTAAACCATTGCACTTCTTCATGCAGTTTTTCTAAATCCCACATGTAAATGAAAACTATTATTTTCTTTTTAATATATAGTTGAAAGTTAATGTTGGAGGAAATACACATATCTGATTAGAGAACTTAGAGTCTAAACAAATCAGAGTTAAAGCACAGAAACAATACAGATGTTTTCCCTCAGTGGTAATGAAGATACTGACTGTTCCCTGTGGAAGGAAGCCTTAGAAAATAAGTCTAGAATTGTTCTCATAAACTCACTCATACCAACCTGATTGGAACAATAAGGATAAACTCGTCTTCCAGAAAAAAAAAACAATGGTGCTTTACGTCCCCCTGTGAGCAGAGGTTGATGGTTGCCTCTCTTCTGGAGTGATTTTTAGTAGCTTTTGGATTAACATATTATCTCTGAAATATCACAGAGAGCCTGAGGACTGCTGAAAAATGAGCAATCTGCTTGGAGTTTTGAAAATACTTTTGCAAGTTAGTGGAGTCAGCAAACTATTCATTTCATTTCCACCCAGTCTCACATTCAGGAAACTCCCAGAGGCCTAATAGGAATGGCAACAACACCTGCTTAGCTGTCAGCTTGCAAGCATCTTTCTTCCTAAAATTTCCCAAATGATTACCCTGCCTATTGTCTTAATAAGTATAGATTTTTCTTGGGTGAACAAGACTATAGCATCTATTCCACTTTCATTTTCCAGCTCTACCTGACCATTAGTCCATAGATATATACACATAGTTAACATGTGAAGTTAGATGCAGTATTTGTGTTTGCACATTGATCCTACTAAATTTTCGAACAGAATTCCTATTCATTCTGTTAGGAACAAAAGTGGTTTAAAATGGGGCTGTAGCATTGGTGCAAGCCGTAAGGCATCTGCCTTCAGTCCGCTAGCCTAGGACAGACTGTTGTTCGATCTTTCAGCGTCCCATAATGGTCCCCCAAACCAGGAGCGATTTCTGAGCACATTGCCAGAGGTAACCCTTGAGTGTCACCAGACATGGCCAAAAAAAAAAAAAGAAAGAAAAAAAAGAAACAGAAAAAGAAGAGTCAAACCAAGGGGTTGGAATTGTGGTGCAATGGTAGGGCGGTCCTACCAGCCCTCATCTCTATAGTCTCTGGGTTTTATTAGAATAATGTTTTATTTTTCTTAAATTCCATAGATGAGTGAGATTATTCTGAGTTTCTCTACTCAGCATAATAGTTTCATGTCCATCTATTTATAGGAAAATTTCATGATTTGATGTTCATGTCAGCTACATAGTATTCCATTCTGTACATGTAACACAGTTTCTTTACTCACTCATTTGTTGTTGGCATCTGAGTTGTCTCCAAATTCTGGCTATTATAAATAGCTCTGCAATGAATATAGGCATGCAGAAGGTATTTTTGTATTGTGTTTTTGTGTTCCTGGGGTATATCCCTAGGAATGGTTTAGCTGTATCATGTGGAGCTCAATGTCGATTTTTTTGAGGAACCTCCATATTGTTTTTCATAAAGGCTGGACTAGACAGCATTTCACCAGCAGTAAAAGAGAGCTCCTTTTTCCACACATCCCCATGAGCACTGATTGTTCTTGTACTTTGTGTTGTGTGCCAGACTCTACCGTGTAAGATGGTACCTTATTGTTTTGATTTGCATCTCCCTGATTATTAGTGAGGTCGAGCATTTTTTCATGTGCCTTTGGTCATTTTTATTTCTTCTTTGAGGAATGATGAGGTTAGATTTTTTTCTTGTTACATTCTGTCAGTACCTTCTACATCTTAGAAATTAATCCCTTATACTTATAGGTATTGGGTAAATAGTTTCTCTCATTCTGGGGGTAGCCTTTGTATCCTAATAGCTATTTCCTTTGAGGTGCAGAAGCTTCTCAGCTTAATATAGCCTCATTTGTTTACTTCCACTGGATTTAACAGTGATGCTTTCTCCTTGAAGATGCCTTTAGTCTCAATGTCATGGAGTATTTTATGTATGTTTTCTTCTAGGTACCGTATGGTTGTAGGTCTCAAATCAAGCAAGGTCTTTAATCCATTTGTATTTGACCTTTGGGAATAGTGTTAGATGGAGGCTCCATTTCGCTCTTTTGCAAGTGGCTGACCAGTTGTACCAAAACTGCTTGTTAAAGAGACTTTCTTAGTTCCATCTTGTGTTTCTTGACTGTTAATTAAAAATTAATTAATCTTATTTCTGGGGAATCTATTCTTAACACTCAAATCTATTCCACTTATATGTCTTCATTCCAATACTATGCTGTTTTAATGACTATTGCTTTGTAGTAAAATTTGAAGTTTGGGAAGTGATGCCTCCCATCTTCTGTTTCCTAAAGATTGCTCTAGCACTTTGTGGGTGTTCATTGTTTCAAATGAATTTCAGGAGTGTATGATCCACTTACTTAAAGAATTTTATTAGTATCCTTAGAGAGATTGCATTAAATCTCTACAATGCTTTGTAGAGTATTGCTATTTGAATGATATTATTCCCTCAATCCATGAATAGGGTATGTGTCTCCATTTCTTTGTGTACTCTTTTATTTCTTGAAGCAATGTTTTGTAGTTTCCTTTGTATAAGTCCTTCAGATTTGTATTTAAGTTTACTCCAAGGTATTTGAGTTTCTGTGACACTATTGTAAATGGGATTGTTATTTTAAGGTCTATATCTTCTCTATCATTATTTGTGTATAAGAATCTATTGTTTGTAGAATCTTTTTGATAGAGTCTTTATGATTTTCTAAATATAGTATCATGTCAGGGGCTGAATCAATATTAAAGTGGTATGGCATTTGTCTTGCACATAACTGACCCAGGATGGACCTCAGTTCAATCCCCAGAGTCCCATATGGTCCCCCAAGTCAGGAGCAATTTCTGAGTGTAAGGCCATTAGTAACTCCTGATTGTCACTGGGTGTGGCCCCAAAACCAAAATGATAATAATAAAAATAAATAAATAAATAAATAAATAAATAAATAAATAGTATCATGTCTTCTGCAAACAATGAGAGCTTGACTTCTTCCTTTCCTCTATGGATGCCCTTGATATCTTTTTCTTGCCTAATTGATAAGGCAAATAATTCCAACACTATGTTGAATAGAAGTGGTTAGAGGGGCAGCTTTATCTTGTTCCAGATGTTAGAGAAAGGCTTTTAATTTATCTCCATTTATATAGTATTTGTCATTGGCTTGTGGTAGATAGCCTTAATTATATTGAGAAAAGTTTCTTCCTTTCCAATTTTGTTTTACTTTTTATCATGCTTGGGTATTGAATATTACTGAATGCTTTCTATGTATTTACTGATATGATAATATGGATGTTGTATGATCTTTTGATTATGTGTTGGATCCTGTTTGCTAGGATTTTGTTGAGGATCTTTGCATCTGTGTTCATCAATGATTTTGGTCTGTGTTTTCTTTTTTTCTTGTATCAACTCTATCTGATTTTGGTGTTAGGGTTATGTTAGCTTCATAAAAATCTATTCAAAACCAGCCTTTAAAAAAAACTGAAAAGTCAATTTTAAGACAAAACAAGCCAATAGACATATCAAAATTCTACATAAGGATTACAATAAGTCTTATGTCAATTATCTTTCTCACTGTCAATAAATTAAATGCACCAATTAAGAGACAGAGTGGAGGGCCCGGAGAGATAGCACAGCGGCGTTTGCCTTGCAAGCAGCCTATCCAGGAGCGAACGTGGTTGGTTCGAATCCTGGCATCCCTTATTGTCCCCCATGCCTGCCAGGAGCTATTTCTGAGCAGACAGCCAGGAGTAAACCCTGAGCACTGCCGGGTATGGCCCAAAAACCAAAAACCAAAAAGAGAGAGAGAGAGAGAGAGAGAGAGAGAGAGAGAGAGAGAGAGAGACAGAGAGACAGAGTGGAAAATGGATCACAAACTAACTACAATATTCTGCTGCCCTACAAGAAACACATCTGAACAATTAGAGCAAACATAGACTCAAAATCAAAGGTTGTAGAACAATCATCCAAGCAAACAACTCCCTTAAAAAGCTAGAGTGGCCATATTAAGATCAGATGGCACAAACTTTAGACTTAGAAAAGTGATAAAGGACAAAGATGGGCATTTTATAATAATAACCAATGGATATATATATATAACAGGAAGAAATCACACTCCTAAACATATATGCACCCAGTGAGGGACAAGCAAAATATTTAATACTATGTTTGACAAATCTGAAAAAAGAAATCAATAGTAACACAACAATAATTGGAGACTTTAATACTGCCTTGTCACCAGGCTAAAATCCAACAAGAGTAGACTAGCTCTGAAAGGAGAAATGAAAAAAGTGGACTAGTAGATATATATAATATATAGGTATGTATATATATATATATATAGGGTACCCATTTCCAGAAAACTGTACACACTTATTCTTCAATATATATGGGTCATTCTCCAGTATAGAACACATTCTGGCCCATAAAACATATCTCCAGGGGCCAAAGTGGTGGAGCTAGAGGTAAGTGTCTCTGCCTTGCAAGCACTAGCCTAGGACTGACCGCAGTTTGATTCCCCGGCATTCTATATGGTCCCCCCAAGTCAGAAGTGATTTCTGAGAGCATAGCCAGGAGTAACCCCTGAGCGTCAATGAGTGTGCCCCCCCCAAAAAAAACATATATCCATAAAATCAAGAGGATAGAATAGACTACCTTTCCAAGTCACAATACACTAAAGTTAGAAGTGAACTACACAGGGACACAGAAGAAAAAAATTAACACCTGAAAATTAAATAGCTCACTGCTGAAATATAACTGGGTCAGAGATGTAATTAGAGACTAAATAAAAAGATTCCTGAAAACAGATGCAACTGAATACACAAATTATCAGAATATGTGGGACCCAGCAAAAGCAGTACTGAGGAAAATTTATAGCTTTGCAAGCACACATCAGGAGAAAGAAGGCATCTGCACAAATAGATTAATGACACATCTTATAAAATTAGAAAATGATCAACCAAAAGAATAAAAAATTGGTAGGTAGAAGGAAATAACAAAGCTTAGAGCAGAAAACAATGAAGTGGAAATCCAAAAAATAATCTGAAAGATAACGAAAGCAAAAGTTGGTTCTTTGAAAAAATAAACAAGATTGATAAACCAATAGCAAAACTCACAAAGAAAGGTAGAGAGCAAAACTTAATAAACTTGATTAGAAATGAAAAAAGGGAGCAGGCAGGAGAAATAGAATGGAGGTAGGGCATTTGCCTTGCATGAAGAAGGATGGTGTTCAAATCCTGGCATCCCATGTGGTCCCCCGAGCCAGCCAGGAGCGATTTCTGAGATTAGAGTTGCCGAGAGTGCTCCCCCACCTCAAAAAAGAGAGATTATTATAGATACTACAGAATTTCAAAGGAAAATTAGGGACTTTCTTGAGAAACTGTCACAAAGCATGAGAACATGGAACAAATAGATAACCTCCCACGGTTGAATCAAAATGATATAGCATATTCAAACAGACCCATACCTATTGAGGAAATTAAAAGTATAATCAAAAGTCTTCCCAAAAACGAAAGCCCAGATGGATTCACTAATGAATTCTTTCAAACCTCTCAAGAGGAACTACTACCATATTTTTCAGGCTCTGTCAGGAAATTAAAAAAGCAAAAACAACTGTATTATGGTCAACTATATGATGTATTTTATTTAAAAGATTAAAAAAAAGAAACCCACTTTAGCCTCCAAGAAAAGTTGCAGCTGGCACTACTGGATGCATTATCTTTCTCAAATTCTCTCCAGTGCCAGCTTGTGAGTAAATTTCAGAGATTCAGAATGCCAGTGCAGTCTCAGAGGAGAAAACATCACTTCAAACAAGTAGAAGCAGAGATAAACAAATGGGAATATATTAAGCTATGAAGTTTCTCCACCTCAAAGGAAATAGTGCCCAGGATACAAGAACCCACCACGAATGGGAGAAACTATTCACCTAATACCCATCAGATAAGGGGCTAATACCTAAAATATACAAGGCACTGATAGAACTTTACAAGAAAAAAAATCTAATTTAAAAATGGGGAAAAGAAATGAACAGACACTTTCTCAAAGAAGAAATACAAATGGTCAAAAGACACATGAATAAAAACATTCCACATCACTAATCATCAGGGAGATGCAAATCAAACTACAATGAGGTGCCATCTCATGCTACAAAGATTGGTGCACATCACAAAAAAAAAAAGAAAGAAAAGAAAAGAAAGAACAAGAACAAGCAATGCTGGCGGGATGTGGAGAGAAAGAAACTTTAATTCACAGCTTGATGGGAATGCCACCTAGTCCAGTCTTTATGGAAAACAATATAGAGATTCCTCAAAATAATTAAAATTGAGCTCCCACATGATCCAGCTATACAAATTTCCTTCCTCACACCTATATTTATTGCAGCACTGTTAGCAATAGCCAAACTCGAAAAAATCAAGAGGCCCTTCAACAGAGGAATGGCTAAAGAAACTGGTACATATACACAATGGAATATTATGTGGTCCTTGGGAAAGATGAAGTCATAAAATTTTCTTATACATGGATGTATATTGAATTTATTATGCTGGGTGAAATAAGTCAGAGGGAGAGAGATAGACGCAGAATAGTCTCACTCATCTATGGGTTCTAAAAAAAGTAAATTTATTTTTTTAGTAAGGCCAGAGACAATAGAGTTAAGGGCCTGAATGACCAACTCACAATATGAAGCTCACCACAAAGAGTAGTGAATGCTGTTAGGAAAATAACCACACTAACAACTAGCATGACAATGTTAATGAATGAGAGAAGTAGAATGTCTGTCTTGAATACAGGCAATGGGGAGGAGAGAGGGGGAAATTGGTGGTGGAAATCTTGCACTGGTGTAGGGGTGGTTCTGTTTATGTCTGAAACCCAACTGCAATCAGACTTGAAATTATGATGCTGAAATAAAGATTTTATTTAAAAAAACTTTTCATTTTTGAATTTATATGGTTACTACTTTACCATTATTGTATTATTATTGCAAATTGGCCCAAAAGATTTAAAACAAGAGTAACTAACAAACAAAAATGATTTCAAATTGTGGGGGCCTCAGAAAGATGATTCAGCAGGTTAGGCATTTGCATTGAATATGACCAACTCAATTTCAGCCCATAGAAATTCCATATAACCTATTGCGCTCTACCAGAAGTAATTCCTGAGTTCAGAGCCAGGAGTATCCCCTGAGCATTGCCGGGTGTGGCACTCCCCAAAATTTCAAAATAGAAAACTGGCATGAAGAAATATAAATGTCTTCGAGCAAAGTATACCCCGGCAAAAATTAAATAAATAAAGACCTGTATATCATTAGAATCATGTGCAGAACTTCTCTTCATGTTTCCTCCTTGAAGACCCAAAATTGCTCCTCAACATTCCATCCTACACTTATATTTTCTTTACTACCCTTATATTTTTAGAACTCATCTCCCACCCTATTTAACTTTGATTTTACCTCGAATCAAAATATGATATAAAATTTTAACAAAATTATTTTTAAAATATTTATTCAAAAGGCTGTATGTACACCACTATACATCGCAATACTCAGTATAATAGCTATAAATTGGAATCAACCTAAATGTACAGCAATAGACGAGTGTATCTAGATGTGATTCATACATTAATGATGGGGTACTACATAGCTACTCTAAAAATAATGAAATCATGCAATTTTCTGAAACATGGATGGAATTAGAACTTCATTTTAACTGAAGTAAACCAAAAGAAGTACAGATACAGAATTATACAGGAGAAATATTATACAGCATGATATATAACTTATATGTCATATTTAGAATACGGTGTGAGGAAATCAATGGTTTATATTAGGGTTGCCTAAAAAAAGTAAAATTAAAAATTAAAAAATTAAAAATAAATAAATTAAGGTTGACTAGAACACTCTTGATCCTATAACATAGTGAAAAGAAAAGAGAATGGAAGAGGAGAAAGACAGGTCTGAAAGAACAGAGGACAAGAGTCAAGGGGACCAGGTGTTAAGGGAGGACAAAAAATATATATAAAACTATAGAGTCAATAGCTCTGAGATAATGAGACCCAAACTTTAACAACCCAACTCAAAAAGTCTACTATGATAACAGATTCATATGTGTGTTCAGGGCAGGGGTGGGGGCATCAGGGTATGGGATGGACTCTGGAGATATTGGTGAAGGGAGGTTACCACTGGTGGTGGGATTGGTACAAAAACTTTATCCAAAACTCAAACATAAGGGGCCGGGCGGTGGCGCTGGAGGTAAGGTGCCTGCCTTGCCTGAACTAGCCTAGGATGGACCAATGTTTGGTCCCCTGGTTTCCCATATGGTCCCCCAAGCCAGGAGCGACTTCTGAGCACATAGCCAGGAGTAACCCCTGAGCATCACTGGGTGTGGCCCAAAAACCAAAAAAAAAAAAAAAAAAAAAAAAAAAAAAAAAAAAAAAAAAAAAAAAAAAGAAAAAAAACTCAAACATAAATATCTTTGTAAATCAGTGTCTTAAATAAAATATTTACAATAGTTTTAAATCTTTTAAATCTCTGTCCTAGCTATTCGAAACTCAGAATCAATCACCATAATCTGAAGTATTCTATAAGTGGCCACTTGCAAACATATGCACACACGTTTTCTTTTATAAGACATTGTACTTTGCTTTTCTATTTAATAAACCTTGAATATATTGCCATGAGAGTACCTAATAATAAACCTTAATATATTTTCCTAACCTCCTATAGATAGATGTTTAAGTTGATCAAATATTTATTATTGTAAATAATTCTCCAACTAATACTTTATATGTATATAATAATAATACCTTGAAAAGAAATTCTGAGAAATTTAGTCATTGCAGCAAAGAATTGTATTTTAAAGAAAACAATTTGCCATTTTTCTTTTATATTTTATTTTCTCTGGCTGTGCTTTTGTTATTGCAATTGTTGTGGAAATGGTCTAGATTGCACTCAGTGGTATCAAACTGAGTATCAAACTTTGGGCCTTACTGGTAAAAGACAAATGCTCTACTTCCAAGCTATTTGCCACTATGTCTCCAAAATATTTTTCAGTGTTTGTGTATTTAGCTAAATGACCCTCCACATAGGAGGGTCCTTTTTTCACCCTCTCCTGATAATAGTGTGTCAATTTCCTCTTTCTCAGACTATATAAATAATTCATGGAGGTAGGGCATTTGCCTTGCATGCAGAAGGACAGTGGTTCAAATCCCGGCATCCCATATGGTCCCCCAAGCTGCCAGGAGCGACTTCTGACTGTAGACCCAGGAGTAATCCCTGAGTGCTGAAGGGTGTGACCCAAAAAACAAACAAAAAAAAGTTCAACTTTTATGACATTCTCTCTATATTTTCTAAGACTGAGTAATCTCAGCTTATTCCACCTTATACTTGCAACTATGAGGGAAGGGGAGGGAGGAAGAGAAGGTGAGAAAAGGGAAAGGAAAGAAATGAAAGGAAGGAAATGGAAGGGAGGGAAAGGAGACAAAGTAGACTAGAAATGCATGACTGGATAGAATACATATATATGGGACCTGGGTTTGATTCGCAGCATTGCATGGTCTCCTATGCACTGCCAGGAATAAAGGATTGCTTAGTCTTGATCAGAGCATGTCTGTATACATGAGTCAATGACCCCCAAGCAACCAACTGGGAGTCACTCTTGAGCACTGTTTCTCCCCAAAGTAAATGAGAAATAGAGAGGGAGGAGGGAGAGAGACAGAGACAGAGACAGAAAGAGAGAGAGAGGGGGTGGGTGGGAGAGAGAGAGAACATAAGGGTGGTGTGCAACAGTAAGCTAGTAAGACTGACAAGATGAGATCTGAGGTCACAAATCTCCATAGATCTTAGTGACACACCTCAGAAATGGTTTGTTACTACTCATCTTCCTTATGATTTGAAGTAGTAATCATAAGATTGTAGCAACTAGCCTAACTCCAAATGCAATGTCTATGGACATTTGTCAAAACAGAAAAAAAAGAAATAAAAAGAATGAAAATATAACTAGATAATTGTTTAATTGTATTTATAATTGAGTTAAATACTCTATTCAATTGTTTAATTGTATTTATGATTGAGTTAAATACCCTATTCGAAAAAGAAAAGCCCAGGCCCAGAAGGATTTCCTAATGAATTTTTTTCAAATCTTTCAAGAGGAGCTACTACCAATCCTAGCCAGGCTGTTCCATGAAATTGAAAAAACGGGAATGCTCCCAAACAGCTTTTATGAAGGCAACATCATCTTGATACCAAAACAGGACAGAGATGCTGCCAAAAAAGAAAATTACAGACCAATATCCCTGATGAATGCCGATGCAAAGATCTTCAACAAAATCCTGGCAAATAGGATCCAATGCCTCATCAAGAAGATCATATACTACGATCAAGTAGGTTTCATTCCAGGAATGCAAGAATGGTTTAACATCCATAAATCTATCAACATCATACACAACATCACCAACAAGAAAAATAAAAATCACATGATCATATCAATGGACGCAGAAAAAGCATTTGATAAGGTCCAACACCCATTCTTAATCAAAACTCTCAGCAAGATGGGAATGGAATCTAGTTGAAGCCATCTACCATAAGCCAATGGCAAATATTATCCTTAATGGAGAAAAACTAAAAGCCTTTCCTCTAAATTCTGGTACAAGACAAGGCTGTCCACTCTCACCACTCCTCTTCAACATAGTACTGGAAGTTCTTGCTATAGCGATCAGGCAAGAAAAGGATATCAAGGGAATCCAGATAGGAAAGGAAGAA
>PVKC010037782.1:0-12918 GCA_004027635.1 Crocidura indochinensis
CTCCTAAAATAAAGGTTCCTGTTCAGTCTCATTTGACCGAGGTCACTATGCAGATGCATTAGTAAGACATTAGCATTTCCTAGGGTCTGTGTTTATTCTACTCAACTCATCTGGTTGAATATTCCTTCACTGGAAAGTCCTAAAGACACGTAAACACTAACAGTGATAAATTTGCCTGTCCAGCATATTTCTGTGTCCTCTAGGTTCTATATTCACAAATCCAGTTTACATCCTCCTGCAGAATAGTAGTTGAGGAGCAGAAGCATGTTTCCTTATTTGCATCTTTTAATCCATCTTATCATTTTACTCAATTAATATTTTTTCTGAAAAAAATTACTTTCCTGCTGTCTCAGTAGATAATGCATCCTCCTCAAAGTACTAATGATAAATTCATCACACTATCATTTCCAACTAATGTTCCTTCACTGGAACTCAAAGAGTGTATGTACTCCTTTTTGGAGACTACATAAACTAGAATTCAAATTGAACACTCTGCCTAGGGATTTCTCTAGACTGTGTTTCTGGCAGCCTGTTTTCCCTAAGTTTGAAATATTTGCCTCTAAAGACTGATTTCCTTTGAGCAGATCACCAAGAATAACAATCGCTCCCTACATTCGTTTCTACCAGGACAGCTTTCAATTCAGTTTCTCCAGGGAAACAAACATACTCTCCTTTCTGATTTGTTGGGAGTAGCAGATGCTATTTCTTCTTGCTGCTGCTGTGATTATGTTAGTGTTCAATTTGGGGGGTCGGATTCTCTAAGTAACGTTCAGAAATACACAAAAAGCTTTTGTTTGGGTTTGAAATGCCAGGATCAGTTTTCCTCCTAAAACTAGAGGAAAGAGATAACCATTGGAACTGTCTCGAGTGCCTGTATGGGGGAAATCTTCAAATCTACATTAGTTTTACCTTCATGGAGCACCTATTTATCAAAACTATTTCATCAGCTTTCAGCTCTAGGTGTGCTTGCATTATGGTGACTTTCTTGACTGGTTAAGATAAAGATTTGGCTGCTGCAATATGAATAGGAAATTGGAAACTTCACGATGAGAGACTCTTGATTCTCAGCCACCCAATGGTCAAGGTGAAAGGATTTAGGTGGGTCTGTTGCTTCTATTTTTTATATCTTTATTTAACCACCATGATTACAAACACGTTTGTAGTTGAGCCTCAGTTATAGAAAGAACAACCCCCTTCACCAGTGCAAATTTTCACAACCAATGCCCCCCTTCTCCTTCTTCCCCTGCCCCCTGCCTGTACTCAAGACAGGCATTCTATACTCTCACTCATCAGCATTGTTCTTGATTGCTGAGCAAGGTAGTTCTTAGTATAATCATTTTTCTAACTGCATTTACCACTCTTTGTCGTGAGCTTCATATCATGAGCCAGTCCTTCCAGCTCTTATCTCTATTGTATCTGGGCATTGTTACAATAATATCTTTTCTTTTTCTTTTCTTTTTTCCCACTTCTTCCAGAATCTCATGTTTCATGGCATAGAATTTATCAAAGTAGTCTCTGATTACCCTTTGGATCTATGTATTATTTGTAGTGATTGTTGTATATGTAAACATTTCAATGAGATTATTATGTTACTGACCCTACCCTGATAGGTGATTGTCCCCTACCCTAGGCATTCTGCTTTCACCCTAGGGTGGTACCTGATTCTGTTCCCACCATTGGGTGGTACCTGATCCCACCATTAGGTGGTACCTATTCTGGGAGATAAAAGCAAGGATCTGTGGAAGGTGGGAGGCTATTTGGCTGGAACTGATGCTGAGGCTTTGGGCTTCAGTCTTGTCCACTGAATAAAGCTAATATTTTCACAAGCCTGACTGCTAGCTATTTACCCACCGCTTCACCTCAGAACTGCCAGCTGAACAGGGTGGCAGACACGTACTCCAAGCTGGAGGGGAAAGGCCTCATCCTCCTCCATCCCTTCATCAGTCAACCCCATCAAGGGCTGATTTGCAACAGTGATCTCCTTTTTCTTTCTAATCCAGTTTATTAAGTTTCTCTCTCCCTTTCTTTGTGAGTTTTGCTAGGGGCTTTATCAATCTTGTTTATTTTTTCAAAGAATCAATTTTGCTTTCATTGATCATTCAGATTAGGGGGGATTCCACTTCATTAATTTCTGCTCTAAGCTTTCTTATTTCCTTCTGCCTACTTATTTTGGGTTCATTTTGTTGATTGTTTTCTAATATTATAAGCTATGACATTGAGCTATGTATGTAGGCCCCTTATTCCTTCCTGATGGGTGCTTGCAACTTTCATTTTGAGTCTGTGTTTGTTCTCACTACTCAGATATGTTTCTTATAGGCAGCAGAATGTTGGATTCAGGCTTTTGATCCATTTTGCCACTCTGTGTCTTTTAACTGGTGCATTTGCCCATTGAAGTTGAGAGATGATTGTCATGGGATTTAGAGTCATCTTTGTGTAGAAGTTTAGTGTGTCTTTAGGCCTGTCTTGTATTAAAATAGACTTTTCAGTTTATCTTTTAAGGCTGGTTTTGAGTCTGTAAAGTTTCTGAACTGCTGTTTTTCCATGAAGGTATATATACTTCCTTCAAACCTGAGAGTTAGTCTGCTGGGTGTAGTATTCTAGGCGAAGCATTCATTTCTTTGAGTTTTGTCACTGCATTCCACCACTGCCTTCTGGCTTTGAAGGTTTCTTGTAACATGTCTGCTGTAAATATTAAGGATACTCCTTTGAATGTAATTTCACTTTTTGATCTTGCTGCTTTCAGTATTCTATCCCTATGATTCATCATTGTGACAGAATGCGCCTTGGGGTGCTTTTCTCCTGGTTTCTTTTAGCTGCTATTCTTTGTGCATGCAGGATTTGGTTGCAGACAGTCTTTAGCTCTGGGAGTTTCTCTGCAATGATTTCCTTGACTGTTGATTCTTCCTGGAGATTTTCTTCCTGGGTCTCTGGGACTCTAATGATTCTTATGTTGTTTCTGTTGCATTTATCAAGACTTCTATTTTCATCTGTTCACATTCTTTGAGGATTTTTTCCATTGTCTGGTCATCTGGTTTAAGGTTCTTTTCCAATATCTTCTGCTGTATGTAATTGTTCTGCATCTCATCTTTCAGCTCACTGCTTCTATCCTCAGCTGCTGTTACTCTTTTGGAGAGGCTTTCTATTGAGGTTTTCATTTCATCTACCAAGTTTGTCTTGTTATTTCAGTTTGAAGTTTTCTGATTTCTATCTTTGTGATCTGTTCGACTCAATCTATGCTTTCTACGAGTATTCGGAACATCTTCCATATTTCTACTCTAAATTCCTTATCTGAGGGGATAACTAGGTGGTTGTTACTTTTTGAGTCATCAGAGCTGCCATTTTCATTCTCTATGCCTGGTATTATCCTGCATTTTTTCCCATTGCCACACTTGTAGTGTGGTTTTTACTACATGTTGTGGTCCTGAAGAGATTATATTTGCTGTCCTCTTCTTGACTGCTTCGCGCAGGAAAGCAGGCAGGAGTGAAGCAGCAGCTTTTTATCAGACCAGTGACTTCTAAAATTCAAACACTCTGGGTCTTGTATTGCTTCTTAGTTAATACAGAGTATAAAAATAAAACAACACTTGTATTAGTAAGGAGCAATTAGAAACACACTTCACCAGACTCAGAGGTACTTATTATGTACTTGCTATATGTCAGTCATGCTATGCTTCTTCATGTTTAAGAGACATCAGATAACACAAAATGGATAATCTTGCCATTGTCCAGCTCCAGAATTTTGTCCTCTAGTTTCCCCACTCCAAAGTCTGGCATCCTACTCAGTTAGATCTACACGTAGTGCTTCCCTGGCAACTCCGGCAGCTAAGTGAGGTCTAGACTCGGGCCCAGCAGCTGCAGGCATGAGAACACCCTGGCTGCAACAGACAATGACAAGGAAACCTCAGGAGCTCCTGAAGCACCTGAGGCAGACTGAGCATTTGCCTGCCCCAAATCACCCAGTCTGTTCTTCTAAATGTCAGAGATGGGAGACATGCTCTGACCTCCTCCTCCATCCTTGGGGACATGGCTAATCACCTTGGTCTGAGATGACACTATTGGCATTTGTCATCCTAAGAAGCCAAAAGAGGAGAATAGAGGATGGACCTCATCCTCCCATGGGGTAAGATACATTATTTTGGGAAAGGGAAAGAGGAAACATTATTATTGTTCTTGGTTGCTGAGCACAGGATTACAGGGAAATGGATCAGGGAGAATCAACAGTCTCATATTCAACAGTAAAAATTCTTTCCCCATCCCTCTTTATTTCTTTCTTTCTCTCTCTCTTTCTCCCTCTCTTTCCCTCTCTCGCATCATGCTGTCAATTATTCTGCTACTCTTGTGCTTAAATACCAAACTTTTCATGAGTTTGGATAAGCTGAAAAAGAGTACCAGGATTAAGGTGCTTGCCTTGCATGAGTCTGACCATTTGCGCCTTGACACCACAAAGTCCATTGAGGTGATTAGCTATGACCCTGGAGAGCCCTAAGCATTATGTAACCCATGTAATACTCAGAACTGCAGAGCTTGAGACGCTGTATTCTCAGGCTTTGGCATCAATCAATCAGTCCAGTTGACAGAGAATCAACTCCTGAGTGATTGTCCTCCCTCAAAACTAAAGTAATACAAGGAACCAGAGAAATAGTATAGCAGCTATGGTGCTTACCTTGCATGTAGCTGTCCTAGATTCAATCCCCATTGGCCAGTATGGTCCCCCAAACCCAATAGAGGTGAACACTGATCACAGAGCCAGGAGTAAGTTCTGAGTGCTATAGGCTGTGACACCCCCAAAAAATAAAAAGAAAGTGGAAATGTGGGTCTACAATTCAAACTCCTTGATTTATCAGTTACCTACTTCTATCAAAGCTGCACACTGACTACCTCTCCTTATCCTCTCTCTCCCAGACGGGTCGTATTTGGCATTAAGTATTGTAGCAACTACTCTGAGAATACTTACTTAAGAGAGATCCCATGAAAACAAACACATAGAATCACATTCATAAACTCTGATCTCAGCTACTTAGCAATTGGGTTTTTAATCCACTGTAGAGACAGGGTTTTCATGTGAACGAAGAAATAAAGATGCTTCTTGGATGTCTTGGCATCTTCTTTCATGATCTGAGTGCATGGGATTCAAATCAGCAGACCAAAAAGGGAAAATTCGTGTATAAATACAGGTTAGTGCATAATCCTTCTAAAGTAGAAGACAATAAAGCTGATGAAACCCATACATCACACTGGCCACTGCTAATCAAAGTCCCTAGAGCAAATCCATTCCCTATAGGCTGGGCTTTGGAGTGGCTATCACTGTCAATAAGTAACATGCTTTGCAGCAGAGAGTTCTCCTAACTTTACACCAACTTCACAGAAGAAAACATCTCTGTCCATCTACATCTGTATCTTGAATTTCCACATAGTGCTAGAATGTTTAACCCATACAAAATTTGGAGCTTTGAAATAATAGTAGGAAGTTCTGTACTATAGGTCTCTGTGGAGTCTTAGAAAAAGGTTCCAGCCTTTATCTTGTTGACTCTGAATCATCTAAGAGAAAAGACTTCTGAGGTAACACAAATTGAATTCCCCAAAACAGCGATTGATAGTACAGGGAGACTCACCAAGCAACATCAGGGAAAAGTTTTGTTTGAGAGATGATGGGAAAGCCATGTCAGAGACCCTCTGGGCCCAAACTAAGACTCTGACCAACCTCTGCTCCCCCTAAGGATAGTATGGGAGCAGCCAACAGGCCGACAGATGCCAATAGCACTCTCCGAGTGACAGGCGAAGGGCTCCTCACTCAATGCCAGCACAGCAAGGAAGGGAACGGAGTGGAAGAAGAGAAGCATCTGGAACATGCCCACAATGGCTAGAGCAGAGGCTGGGGGACTGCAGAAACAGGTACAGAAACACAACCAAGACAACCACCAGGTAAGCCAAGACATGACATCAGGCTGGACTAGACAGAAACCTGGTCTGGGAACCATAGAGGAAAGAGTACCCACTTTTGCACAAGAGAAAACTGAGAAGCAAAATATGTTTAATACATGCCAACAGCTGGATGACTGTCCACTGGCAGAAAGGGGGCTAGTTCTGGTTTCTCCATTTTCAGGAGGGAGCTCATGGCCCCAGCAAAAGGGGGTGTTGTTCACTTTCCTGACTGCTCTAAACCAGGGCCCTACTAAGAACATCCCATTATTTCTATCAACCGTGCCTGGTCCTTGTTAGAAACTGCTGGATTGGTCTCAAACCTCTGTCCAAAGGCCTCTGGTACCCACGGGGAATACAGGTCAGTAGTTGCATTTGTTTCTTATTTGTTTTTGTTGTTTTCTGTTGCTGTCATAAATTATTTAATTGAATCATCATGGGATACAGTTACAAAGTTGTTCATGATTGAAATTCAATCATACAATGTCCAAAACCATTCACCAGTGCACGTTTCCCGTCACCAGTATCCCCAGTTTCACTCAAGTCTTCCTCCCTTCAACCTTCCCTACCTTACTCTCTGCCTCTGTGGCCGCCATTCTCTCCCCATTTTTCCTCTCTCTTCCTTTATTTTCCAGTTTGATGTGGTGATTTGCAATATTGTTACTGAAGGGGTGTAACACATATCACTTTATCTCCTTTCAGCAATCAGTTCTTATCCTGAGTAATCATTTCCAACACAGAATGATTGCTCTATCTTTGGTATATAAAAAATATAAAATATAATATAAAATATTAAAAATATCTAGAGAGACAAAAGAGATGAGGGTCAAGGGGACCAGTCCATGGAAGGAATCTTTCCACAAAGAGCAGGGAAGTAAAGTAAGGACAAAGAAGGGACCACTATGACAATAAGTGTTGAAAATGATCCCTCATTTGTCCGCAGATATCTGGAGACATGTGTTGGAGAGAAGGGCACCCACCTGAAGGACTTCTGCCAGTGACAATGCTCACAAGCAGACAAAATGGTTAAAACAATGCCCAGATATCAAGACTGATTCCCTGGCATCTACTCCTGTTGGCAACAGGGCAGCAAGCTAAGTTTTAGGGCCCAACCAGTAGCATGTGTTGTAAATATAAGACTTTTTTGAAAAATTTGTGGCCCAGATATTTTTTACTCTATCTTGACACATTTATGTTTCATTCAGTGCCTCCAATTTTCCAACAATATTAAAAGGAAAAGTCATTTTCCTTCTAAAGCTTGTCTTTAGAAAACAGTCCTACAGAATGGACTTTCTATCACTGTGTGATCAGTATTCTTTGAATTCAAAGCTCTTTTGAAGGAAAACAAATGGATAATCACCCACAAACTCAACAACCAAACAACTCCCATCCTCATCATCTACAAATTGAGCAGAAAGAGGAACAGATGCTTGTGCAGAGAAGTCTTATAGACATATGAAAAGGGCCCATTGCTCATGCTGAGAAAAATGAGAATCCAAGTGCCACACATCTGAGAAGGGAGTGTTTCAAAAGTCTGAAAATAGCCACTGCACCAAGGTTGTGGTGAGTAACCTCACCTGCCATTGATGGAAAAGTCTTCTGTTTTTGCCTCATGGAAAACAATATGGAGATTAAATGAACCAGTCATACTACTTCTTGGGTACTGTCCCCAAAACACACTAAAAAAACATTAATCTAAAAGAATATTTGTATTCCTATGATCATCACTATGCTCTGTACAATAGCCAATATACAGAGACAACCCAAATGCCTAACTATGTATAAATGGATCAAGAATCTGTGATAAATATACTCAAGGCCTACTAGGCAGAGCTAAAATCATACAACATGCAGCAATATGGATGAACCTAGGGTCTATCAGCCTGAGTGATGATAGAAGAAATAGAATAGATCCAAAATGATCTCTGTCATCAAAATGATCTTTGTCACATCAAAGTAGTGACAAAGACCAGAGAACACAATAGAGAATTGACAATTCACACAATTGAATTGGGGGGTACGGGTTGGGAAGGAGGATAATCGCGGTGCTTGTGGGAAGGAGGGAGCTACACTGATGATGGGGTGACATTGGAATTATTTGCAAGAGAAGCCATTATTAATAGTGTTTTGAACCACAGAATCTCAATCAATGAAAAAGTGTGCACAAATATGAGTATGTATATATTATGTGTACAGTGTATGTATATGTATTATGTGTACAAATACATATGTATGAGCCAATGCCAAATATATGACCTTGTATGAACCAATGCCAAATGTATGGCCTGTGCGTATTTTTATTTCATTATGTCATCAATGTAAAAGAAAAGGGAAAAGTCATGACCAATTAATTCCTCCTACAGAGGAAGAAACAAAGCCAGTAGTACTGGTGAGCAGTGAAAGTTTTCTAAGCATGCTTCCTGGGCCATGGAAAACTGAGCTTTATGTTCATTCTCAAGTTAACCTCTCTCCACTGTCATACCTGATGAGGCCACCAAACATGCCTTTCTGTGTACAGATAAGATCTTGATGCTGCCCAGGACCAACAACAACAACAACAAAAAGCTCTAACCGAGCTTTTGGTCTACAATCTGTTCAACAAACAAGATATCCAATTCCAGAGGTCTAACTGAGACAACTGCAAGTGAACGGGTCTTCTAGAAACATAACGAAAGACTGTCCCAGGCTCCACCCTAAGAGCAACATAATGACCAAGAACACCAACTACGGAAGATGAATTAAAACAACACTGAAGAAGCAGAACTGCTAGAACCACAAAGAAAGCCTCCATCATAAGTTCTATTCCTTGAGCTGCATAGTCACCAAGATTTCTAGATACAGAGGACTTATTTTACCATCCACGACGAAGCAGAAGTCTTCCATACACCACAAAAGCACCAAGGGTAGAGTAAATGATCATGCAAGGAGTCTATAGTTAATCCCATGACAGTATACTTTAGGGATGGAGAAACCCTGTTTCTCCTAGGTCAAGGGAATTTCCTCTATAATATCCCCAATAGTATGTGCCTATGCAGGGGGAAAGAAGAAAATATATACATATTGATTGATTGTTTTTTTGGCATCCTTATTTTGGTGTAGATATTGAAGTTGATGTCTCCTGTTTTATTTTATATTATTTTATCTTATCTTTCTCTTTCTTTTTGCACTCCGGCATGATTTGAATTCAGAACCAAGACTATTGCATGGTGCTTCTCTTTATTGCTGTAGGGATCACTGAATATTTAATTTGACACTTATTTTTGTATTGTTATGGAATTTCAATTACCTTTTTCATGTCCTCTCTCAAACTGAGGCTGATAGTCACTATCAGACTCCTCCCATTTTCAGAATATTTTTATTTTTTATTTAAACATCTTTATTACATATGATTGTGATTAGGTTTCAGTCATATAAAGAACACCCCCTTCACAACATTCCCACTACCAATGTCTCAAATCTCCCTCCCTCAAGCTCACCCCCACCTGTACTCCAGGCAGGCTTTCAAGTTCCCTCATTCATTCACATGATTAGGGTAGATCTCTGTGTAGTTATTTCTGTAACTGCACTCACCACTCTTTGTGGTGAGCTTCATGAAGTGAGCTGGAAGTTCCAGCCCTTCTCTGAGGATTGTTGCAAAAATTACTTTTATTTGTCTCAAAACCCATAGATGAGTGAGACTATTCTGCGTCTCTCTCTCTCTTTCTCTCTCTCTCTCCCTCTGACTTATTTCACTCAGTATGGTAGATTCCATGAACATCCATGTATAGGAAAATTTCATGACTTCATATCTCCTGATGGCTGCATAATATTCCACATTGTGTATATGTACCAAAGTTTCTTTAGCCATTCGTCTGTTGAAGGGCATCTTGGTTGTTTTCAGAGCCTGGCTATTGTGAATAGAGCTGCAATAAATATAGGTGTGAGGAAGGGGTTTTTCTATTGTATTCTTGTGTTCTTAAGGTATATCCCTAGGAGTGGAATAGCTGGATTGAATGGGAGCTCAATTTTCAGATTTTGGAGGAATCTCCATATCGCTTTCCATAGAGGTTGGACTAGACGGCATTCCCACCAGCAATGAATAAGAGCTCCTTTCTCTCCACATCCCCGCCAGCACTGATTAGAATATTTTTATTTTATTTTTAATTTTTTTGCTTAATCTTTACCCCATTCTATTGCTTTTCTTTCCCTCAAACAGAACCACATAACTCGATTTATCTAGCTTAGCCTCTCAAATAGAGGGAGAAACAGGGAGGACACCAGGATCAAACAGATGTATGATCACTGATAGTAAGCCAATCAAAGAGGGGACCGCCTAATCTAGCAGCCCGGGAGTGATGGGTGGCAGATATGGGATGCAGAAAGGTAACGGGGAAGGGGGGAGGACAAACCTGGTGGTGGTGGGTATTCCCCTGATTCAATGTTAATATGCACCTAAAATACTAATGTGAAAGATATGTAAGCCACCATGATCAAAATAAAATTAAAAAAAAATATATCCTGATGCTGAACTGGCAGAATCAGAATTTAGACATCTTCCTAGAGAAGGTGACAAGGGTTCTCTGTGGCCTTCTCAGCTTTCAAAGACACTTTTCATGAATCAAGTTAGAGCACAGAAATCTAGTTTTACTTTGGGAGAATTAAGCCCAAGTCTAGCTCATGGTGGCTCTGTGCAGCAGAAAATTTTGTCTTCTGATTTGCATGTGTAAGATGCTCACCTGATGGAAATCATTGCCTGCCAGGGTTGATATCATGTCCAGGAGGCTGCAGCTAGTAAAGAAGGAAGCAGGCAAAGTTCAGAGCCTCATGCCTCCTCAGGCACCATCTTCTCCAAATAACTATGACCTCTGATGAGGAAGCTCTCAGAGCAACACCTTTTGGTTTTCTTCACTTAGTCCTGTCAAACAAAATGCATGGCCATCGGCATCTATCTGCCCTCAACCTCCAGACTCTCTTCCCTTCCCGTGATCTGAGGCTGAACTAGAAATTAGTTATCCAAGCAACCTGGTTCCTTTCTTAGAAGCCTTCCCAAGCTCCATCATTCACCAAAAAAAGAAAAAAAAAAAACGACTCCCTTATCACGCTCCACACTTGGGAAATTATCAGGCTTTGGGGAGCTGTGAGATAGGTATCATGAATGAAGACTAAGTATGTTTGAGAAATAAATATATATATATTAGTCTTCAAAGTGACACTTATCGCAGTCTCCTTTGTAATTGTATGAGGTGGAAGAAAACAGAATTTGATTTTTAAAAAGAGTTCAAAGAATTTTACAGTAAGAGTTGCAAAAGTCATGTGCCCATAAAGATCCTAATTCAGAAGACTTTGAGGCAACCAGAGGCCAAATGGAAAGAAGAGGGATACCACCTGGGGAAGGTAAGACCTTCAGGACTCTACTGAGGGTGCTGAATGACACATCATAAACCTCCTCCAGTGCTTTTTAATGGGTTGAGACAAAGAGAAGGAGGATGTAAGGAGAGTAGGTGACATATACCTTCCAGGCTACTCTTCCTGACCACCACTTTAGCACAAGACCTGGGGACTCTGGTCTTTGTCAAACGTATCTTGTTTTTTTGCAACTCCATCCTAACTTTATTTGACATTGCTGCACTAAATAATAGATGTGAAACAGTGCACATCTGTCCTGGAAAACAAAATCACACAACAAAGTTGCAGAAGGCCTCCAGCTATCATTTTAAATCAACTGAAGAGAAGAGTTCAAACTCATTGTTTGAGGGGCAAAAATATGTAATAATAGTGATGAAACCACCACATTTCAGCAGTGCTTCTTCATTTGAGTCTCTCCTGGACTCAATTTCAATTTTACTTTCTTCAACATCAATGTCTTGTCTTTCAGTAAATATACTGCTTAAATCATGAATGAGGTCCAGAGAGATAATACAAGGAGAACAGCACTTGCCTTGCATGTAGCTGATGCAGGTTGGATCCCCGGTACCACATTTACTTCCCCAAGTATTGTCATAAGTGATCCCTGAGTGTGGAACCACTCTGAACACCACAGAGTCTAGCCAAAAAAAAATCCACTCACAAAAAAAAATCATTAACAGATGCAATTAAATCATGAATGCAATAATACATCAATTGAAGTTGTATGCTTAAAGATGGGACCAAGGCAACTGTCTTACCCATCAGAAATGCAAATATATTAAATCTACCTGAATATGTTGACATATCACCTTTAAGTTATATGCACCATTACCTGGTGCAATATTGCATTTATAAATCTATCCCTAAGGTGGAATTAAATTTGGCGACATTCCAAGCACCGAGAATTATTGAAGGAAAATGTTTAATGTGATATCACCATGACCATGAAAAATTAGAAATATAATTAAAATAGCCCCATATAGCATGTAATTAAATGGAATCAGATATATCCATGTTGTAATCTCTACATTAAATTCATAGCATGAATTAGTATCCTTATTAGGGATATTTTACCTCTTACACAAAGTGCTCACATGGGGCCGGGCGGTGGCGCTGGAGGTAAGGTGCCTGCCTTGCCTGCGCTAACCTAGGAAGGACTGCAGTTCAATCCCCCGGTTCCCATATGGTCCCCCATGCCTGCCAGGAGCGACTTCTGAGCGAATAGCCAGGAGTAACCCCTGAGCATCACCGGGTGTGGCCCAAAAACCAAAAACAAACAAAAAAAACAAGCAAACAAAAAAAACAAAGTGCTCATACATGAACAAAAATTAAAAACAGGAGGAAAGAAAGCTAAATTCCTAGTTTCCCATTCTGCATTAGGAACTCACTACATTTTATCTTATCTAATTCCTCAACACGATTTGAGATGAAAATTTCACATCTTATTCATTTCTTTTTATCCATCAATTCATCATTCTGTGTGCTTTTAAGATAAAGACACCTAAAACATTATTTTCATAAAATTCCTACACCAAAAAAGTAGAAGCACCAGACAGTACAGATATTATTGATTTGCCTTGCATGCCACTGATTCAGCACCCCATAGTTCCGCTG
>PVKC010037784.1:0-12901 GCA_004027635.1 Crocidura indochinensis
TTTTTTTTTTTTTTTTTTTTTGGTTTTTGGGTCACATCCGGCAGCGCTCAGGGGTTACTCCTGGCTCCATGCTCAGAAATTGCTCCTGGCAGGCACGGGGGACCATATGGGGCACCGGGATTGGAACCGATGACCTTTTGCATGAAAGACAAACGCCCTGCCTCCAGGCTATCTCCCGGGCCCTGTAATTTCCCTTTTTGACCTTGCTGCATTCAGTATTCTATCTCTATCTGTGGGAGTGGCCGCGCTCTTCTGGGGCGCAAGAAATCAGAGCGCAGCAGGGCGGAGTTTCCCGCAGGAGTAGCTTTCAGCCCTGCAATTGGGAACCTCTGCACCCAGCAAGATCTTACTCACTCATTGGCTCGCTGGCGGCTTCAGAGTGTAGTGATTACTTGGTTCGCTTCCCAGGGCTCTGTTCTCAAGGGAGAGGTCCGAGAAATCAGGACAGACAGAAGCAGGAAGAGATCCCCTCAGTCCTCCGTGCTCTTCTCAAAATTGCCTTACAATGGTAAGGCAATTTGTTCTTTCTGGTTAGACTTCAGATTCGATACTTAATCAGCAGGCAGTGGGAAGCAATGGCCAGTTTTCATTGGATGAATCAACATATGTCAAAGAAAACCCTATTTAGAACTAGAATACATTGTTCCCCTAATGATAGAAACTGTTGGCTGCATAAATTCCTAAGGACTAACCCTAGTTAGGAATTGCCTTTGCTAAAAAGAAATTGGCTCACCCAAGTTGCATACTCAATGTTAAAGCATGTTGCTTGTGGTCCATGATAAAAATTCTAGTTCAATCATTTGTCCACAAGTGAGAAGGCACTTAGGGACTTTTCTAGATTCAGATGGTTTCAGAGTTCTTCACAATTATTTATTTCCCTTCTATCAGTTCTCAAGCCTGCTTCCCTCTACTCTTGTCTACTTTTTAAGTGCTTTTCCAAAAAAGTTCTTCTGAAAACCAATCTCTGTCTCAGAATCAGTTTCCCTGTTAGTCTAACCTTTGACAATTTTATCACATGCTATAATTTGAAGATTTAATAATAAAAACTTGTAACACAATAATATTTTCTCAAGCTGAAATCACCGAAGCACAAAACTTCAGAATTGTGCACTCAGAGACATTGGTGGTGATATTTTATAAACCCTAAGAAGAGGTTAAATATTATAAAGTTATATGATTAATAAATACTGAGAAACTATATGTGCTTATAGAACACTCTAGATGAAGAAAATGAAAGGAAGGAAGAAAGACATTTACTTTGCTTTCCTCATTATTCTGAAATGATTTTCATTTTAAATGATTTTGTATTTTGAAAAATTCTTTACTAGTTAATTTTGTTTGTTACTTTGTTCATAAGTTATTCATTATTCTTGGGAACACATTCAGACAATAGGAGATAAGCGCTTAATACTCCTCAGACATAATTCCTTGTCATACAAATGAGAAAGACACAAGTAGTAAGTTGTCATTCTGAATGTCTCAAGATAAAGAATCTTTCAAGGAAAACATAAGAAATCCAATTTGAGAGGATTGTTTTTGTTTGTAATCTTGCTCCCTGTGGTAGGAGGGAAACTGGTCTGGCTCCTGTGGTGTTATAGAAACCAATGTATCAATAAATGCTTTCATGATTCTCTGAGAAAACACTGGATTTAATCTTCTTTTTAGTTACTCCATAGCCTTGAAGAAGTCCCTGAAAGATGACTAGTTGTAGGCATTGTTGGCATGGGTATCACATGCTGTTCAAATAGGCCTAAGCTTTGCTGACAATACAAACCCTGAAAATTCTTATCCTTGCATCTTTTATTCTGCTGTTCCAATTACCTACAATGTTCTCCCTGAATGTGACTTCTAGAAAAAATAACTTGCTAACCTCATTAAATTTTCTTATAAATGCATAAGTAGATTTCCTCTGGTATTTGTAAATTCATTATTAAATTATGTTTACTAACTAGGTTGAATAACTAGGTTATTATCCTAGTTAAGTAAAGGTAGAATTCAGTAAAGATTTTTGGCTCAAAGCGCATCATATACAACTCAGGGTATTAAAAAGTATTTATTGGGGCTGGAGATATAGCATGGAGGTAAGGTGTCTCTCTTTCATGCAGAAGGTCAGTGGTTCTATTTCCAGCATCACATTTAGTCCCTTGAGCCTGCCAGGAGTGATTTCTGAGCATAGAGCCAGGAGTAATCCCTGAGCGCTGCCAGGTGTAAACCCCCACCCCGCCGAAAAAAGTGTTTATTGAATGAATGAGTGGATACCATATTGTATAATTTTTATTGCTATATAAGGACCAATTAAAGTATGACAACTGGAATATTCTATTAAAATATCAGGATATATTTATATCCATTCAAAATATATGGAACTAAGCTCATGAAGTTACATGGTAATAAGCACCTCTACCAATATATTTTGGTATAATGCCTGACTATTTAGGTGAGAAAGGAACACCAAGAGGTATGGAGGATAAAATAAGATCGTAAAAATCTCTCTCTGGGTCTAGATTCAGATTACTAAAATTACAAAAATAGATATAGATTTTAAATTTTGATACAATTTATGGCAGCTAATTAAGTTAACAATTAACCTAAAATATCCCGAGAAAAGAGATTTAAAAATTACCTTATTTTTATAAGGTATAAGATGACTGAGCATATAAACAACCCCCTATTTTCCTATTAAAATATAGGTTTGGGGCTATATCTGCCATATAAGTCTCTCTCTTTTTTAACATAAACCAAATAGAAATTAAAAAACATGAGAAAAAGAATAGAACTCTCAAAGGTCAACACATATGTTTAATAAAGCTATACTGGAGTGCCAGCAATTTTACATTTGTCATTTGTAGTGAGTGACTGTTATTTTTTAATTGTGAGATTTACATTGAGAGCAGGAGGGGTGCAGTGATTAAAAGACAGAGGGAAATAGAGCACCTCCTTTGTATCCCATAAAAGCTAAAAAGAGGACTGAGCACCAGAAAGCTGCATACCCAGTGGCTGGATAGGAGGCAGTGCTTGGTTACTCAGCTCCTCTCTGTGTCCTTAAAGACAAATCAGGATAAACAGAGGACTGAGGACCAGAAAGCCACATACCAGCGTCGACACCTGGTGGCTGGATTGGATGCGGTGGTCTGCAATTCAGCTCCTTTGTGTGCCCTTAAAGATGAATCAGGACAGATAGAGGACTGAGTGATGATGCCTGGCAACTGGTTGAGATGCAGCGGTAAGAGTGGGGCGGATCACTTGTCCCTGATGCTGGAGTAAGTTTCATCATGCCATATACTGACATGTGAAATGACACCCGACTTTTAAGTAGTTTTTCATGGGCTAAAAGTTGTCTATATGCTGGAAAATATGGTATTCTATGGGTAATATCAGGCTAAAGAGGCTCTATTAGATAATTTTGCCCCCTAGAGCTAGAAATCACCTATGAAGTTCAAGAAAAATTTACCCAATGATAAGCTAGTTTTCCCTAAATAGTCTTTCATCTGTGAATCAGAAGACTTTTAGTTGTGTTCCTTGGATATGGGGAATTGAGGTAATGAAAAGGGACTGCTGCAATGTCAACATGGTATTGATTCTGTTGTTATCTGAACTGTGAAGATAAACTATAGGGACATAGAGTAATGACAACCATTGGTGTACAGATGGGCATGGAAGGCTGCTAGTGCTTGCAGAGACTGAGGTCTGGGACCAGATGTCAGTCATGGGTGAATTAAGATGCTGATACCATAGGTGTGTGAGATCTTCCAAACTATTGAAGTATGGAATGATAGGCATGGGCTAGAGGGAAAACTGAAGACATAACTTTTTTTTTGGTTTTGGGGGCCACTCAAACACGGTGGCACTGAGTAACTCTTGTCTTTGCGTTCATACTTCATTTCTGGCAGTGCTCAAGGAACCATATGGGATGCTGTGTAATGAACCAGGGTCAGCTGAATGCAAATGCCCTCCCCATTGTGCTATTGCTTAGAATGCCCCCCCCACCAGATATCTTGTATACTCATTAAAATCTGGTCTCGCCATGAAGGTAAATTGGCAGTATGTACCTTCTGCCTGCTGGTTGGCCCTATCTACCAGGCAATGGTGGATTTTCTTGCTCTCTTTATTCCTTTCTTCCTGTCTACCATTGCCACATAAATAAGGAAATTACTAAACTAATATCATGGATCCAAATTTTGTAAGATAAGTAAGGCAAAAGTGGTGAAAAACTGTAAAAGACTTCAGAGGTCTTCCTTAAAGATAATACAATGGTGTAAGGTATTTGTCTTGCATCTGGCTTACTTTATTTTGATTCCAGGCATCACGACTAGTTCCATGAACAGCCAGAAGTAACCCTTGAGTACTGCCAGGTGTGACACCCCCAAAAACAATGTTGAATTTTATAAGAACTATAAATATAATATCTCAACATATTTTAAAGTTTGAGGGGGAGGCCCAAATTGTAGGTCACATGATCTACAATCTTTTCAAATGTCATTGAAATTGTTTATGCCTCAACTGAGTGACACACTTCTTGAAATAAAGTGGTATAATGTTATTATCCATTTTATATTTTTGGACCACACTTTATCATGTTCATGACTTACTCCTGTAGGACTCCAGGATCTTTCTGGAGTACCAGGGATCCAACTCTGGTCAGCTCCCTGCAAGACAAGCATGCTACTCACTATAATTTCACTCTGGCCCCTATAATATAATTTATTTTAACTTAGGACATCATGCATTTGCTACACTTTATCTTTAATTTGAAGAATTTTTTATGACCAGTGAAAATATGAACCTCCTTTAAGAAAACTGAGAAAATGGATGAAAATTTATTATGCTTTACCTTTTTCTTATTTTCTTATCACAAGCTATCTCTGTTTAAAAAAAGAACATGAAAATGAATTGCAATGTAACAGAATAAACTGTTGCTGGAAATTTAATTTTTTAACCTCAGTATGTAAGCTGCTATTTTACCATTAGGAATATAGAGAAAAACAGAACAAATCATGAACTATTTTCACATGCTTGCATTCTATTTTGGGTAAAGGAACAATCAATCCATTGATTCAATCTAATAACACCTACTAGAAAAAGTATCTGGTAGGAACAAGTGCTCTGCAGAGAATTAATGTGGTCTTGATAATTTGTCTGCAAGTTGAATGACAACAGGAACCTCATGAGAAGATTAGTGAACATATTTAAATAGAAAAAAACTGCATCTGAAAGAAAAAAATTATGACAGAACATGGAGACTTATAAAAATTCACAGGTTTGGACCAGAGTGATAGTATTGCAGTAGGTTCTTTGCTGACACGTGACTAATCCAGTTGCAATCCCAGCACCCCACATAGTCTCTGGATCACTGCCAAAAGTGATCCTTTTTCTCAGAGCTACTAGTAAGCCCTGAGTACCTGACAGTATGACCTATCTTTTCTACCTGTCCCCCCAAATAATTTACAGGTTCTTGCAACTAGAATTTAGAATCATGGTTTTGAAAAGAATATAAAAGAAAGATCAGAAATATCTGTATTGAGGCCAGAGCAATAGTATAGTAGATAGATAGGTCATGAGTCTTATATGTGGCTGAACTTAACTCAGTTTTCAGAGCTCATATAGTCCCCCTGAAACAGTGAAAAGTAACTCCTGAGCACCACGAGGACCCAAAAGGGTCACACTTTAAAAATAAGATAAAAACTTGGTTTTTACACCCATTTATCTATAACATATTATTGTTTTAAAGTATGTTTCTGGTTACCTAATTATTACAGATAAGAGATAGGGGAAGTAAGAGTTAAATATATGCCACAAATTTTAGAAAATTATTATTTAAATTCAGATGCAAATGAAGATTTAGATTGTGTAAAAACTTTGAAATAGTAAAGAGGAGAGAATTTGATTTATAAGTAGAGATAAAGGCAGATATAATTAATGGGCTACATTTCAGGAGAAAAAGTATATATGTAACTGATTTATTCAGTAGATTAAAGATCCAAGTTATAGTCTATTTGGAAGATAATAATATTGCTCATATTAAAATAGAACATGCTTTTTAAAATATTTATTTTTTATGATTACTATATTAGCAAACCTCTATTATCGCTAACTCTTCCAAACAAGTGAACAGGCTCCACAATGATTTTCCATGTAGATGGCAGGACAATGTTTCAAAAAAAAAGTGGTGATGATTCCATTTTCATGAACCTATATAATGAATTGTGATAAAATCAATGATATGAACCACTTGGATGCTGTCAAATCAGTGGAAACTAAATTAAGCAATATTCTCAACATTTTATTCAGAGTATAATTGTATATTTGCAGAAATTTTTGTTCAAATACAAAATCTGAAAAAACTGAATATTAGTTTGTTTTGATATTAGAAAGCTTTATAAAATGTAACATTCTTCTTAAGGTATGAGACCCAATATTTTAGCCATCGCATATAAACAAATTAATCATATTTCAATTATATTAGAATACATGTTAATTATTTTAGTCAGAACTTATTTTTATAAAAACTATTAGCTGCTATTAAGACTTTGAACACATAAATAAAAACAGAATTAATAAAAATTTGATCTAACCTGATGAAAAGGCAGAGTATAAATGATGTAAAATACCTTAATTGCTAATAAATTGAATCACTTACAATGCAAGAGAATCCGATTATGTGAATTTAGTTGTAATATATTTCTTGCTAGAAATACCAGGTTATATACTTTGAAATAAATAGTAGTCTTCTTAAATATTAAGAATATTGTAGAGCTAATAATTTAAGTCCTTAATGCCATAGCTATTCCTACCTGAATTCATTACAATTATTCTTAATATTTTAAACATTATTTTAACTATTGTGATTCATTCATCATATTTCTACATGAAAATATTTTGGGGGGACCACACCAGGTGATGTTCAGGGGTTACTCCTGGATATGCACTCAGAAGTCGCTCCTGCCTTGGGAGACTATATGGGACCCCAGGGGATCAAACCACTGTCCTAAGTTAGCAAGTGCAAGGCAAACGTCCCTGCCACTGATCCAGCCCTTGAAAATATTAGTCATATGGTAAATTATTTTATGATTTATAAAAAATAAAAGTACTAAGGAGATGAATAGAAAAATAACATTTTAGGTTGTGTGTGGTCATATACATATATATATATATACATATATATATATTAAAGCCTGAAAGGATAAAAATTATATTTTCAAGAGGACTGAAATTGTACCACTAGAATATATACAATCTTGTTAACCAATATTGCTTTAAAAAAAAGAGCAAAGAAGGTGACTATATATCGGAAAGAGCAGGAAAAAGAAAAAGACACAATAAAACTAATTTTGTAACATATTTACCAAGGCAGGATTGAGTTTCAGTATTTCCTGTAATCTCAGTTATAACCCATAGTATTTTTGGATTTCCATTCTATACTTTCTGGATTCACATATATAGCATCAATGCAGATGTTTGTTATGTTACAATACAATCAAGATCCTGTATAAATAACGTATTTTAGAAGAACGATGAGTTTCATCATAAAGAAACATGAGAGTTTTTTAATAATTATAAGTGTCTTGATTAACCTTTGTTCCATTACTGTAATCATTTTTGATTGATAGATTATTTAAAAGCTTCAGGTAGAGAAAACAGAGTTAAATCTATTTGAAAGTAGTCACCAGTATTTTATCTGGGTTCTTGTTAGATACATTTAAATAACTAAAATTTTCCTTACTAATAACACATCTTCATTTTAATATCTATAGAGATTATTAATAACCACTCTAAACTTTTTCTGAATGAAGCCAACAAATAATATATGCTGAATGACATGTATTTCATCAGTAACAAGGATTCTGGAAAATGGCATATCTGAAACAGATGTGCTCATTGTATTATATTTTCAGTCTCTGAGAAAGTGAATCGATGTGAACATCTATTATGATCACAATGTGACCTCCCAGTCACATGCAAGCTTACAGAATGACACGGATGTCTCACTTTCGAAAGCAATGCCACCATGGCACCAATTGAAATTCAGTATTATCTTAGCTCTCTGAAAGAATGGCATAGCTGGAGCATTACTGTCATTTCCCCCTTTTAGACAGCCTAAGTGCTTGTCACTGTGAAATGGACTAGCTCAATTTAAACCAGATTTTCATATGCTAATCACATATCTCACTAGTCTTTGACAGTCATCTGTCTTCACAATGGTCATAACACTCCTAGAAAATTCCACTCCAAAATGAAAAACAGTTTTTTTTTCTTTCATTTGCTGATGAACTGTCCCTCCACCCCCAATCAAAGAATATCTTCTAAGCATCCTTCAAAGTCCAATTGAATTTCTACTGTTCTCTTTGATGCTTTCATTATCAATCTAGTTCACACTAATTTCTTTATTTTTCCAATTTTTTGTTTGATTGATTTGTTTTTTTTTGGAGGGGGGGCATAATGGTGATGCTCAATTATTCCAGACTCTGTGCGAAGAAATTGCTCCTGGTAGGCTCGGGGGACCATATGGGATTGAATTCACTTTTGTCCTGGATCAGCCACGTGCAGGACAAATGCCCTATCTCCGTGCTATCACACTAGCCCCTATATTTCCAATTTCTATAACTCATTTAATAGGGTCAATTACTTTGCACTATTTTTTAATTTAAACTGTAAAATAAAATGCCTTTATATTAATTTCTATTTTATTATCTCACTTCTTTTATTTTAAGTTTCCACAAAATTAATGTCTACACAAGCATGAAGTTGAATTTTAGAATATTATTTCTATAGATCAAAATATCTGGGTATGATAAACATCAAAGGGCTTGTAAGTAGTATCTATTTGCCATGTATTAATGGAATTATTTCCTGTAAATCAAAAGTTCACATATTAATATCATTATATTATTAGTTATTAAATTTAACATCTTTGCTTTAAGTTTTTATTCTTCACCATCCTTTTTATTTTGCCATAGTGGTTATGATGTTGTGAAGTCATGGACTTAGTTATGGTGGTCATTGAGGATTGCTTATTTAGGCTATGTGCTCAGACCTACTCGGTTATGAGGTACTAGTAGAGATCTCACACTTTGTTGTAGTTCAGGGTATCAAGAAATTATATTACTGGGAGCACACCGAAAATATGGGGCTGCTGAGGACCTAAGTCACCACCTCTCTCACCTGTAAGATAGAAACTCTATCACTAAGTTGTTCCTGTATGACTTTTTCATTGTTGATCATGTGTTACTTTTGATTATACTTCAACTTCCTTACTATTAAATACATATATGATACCAAATATTCACCTACCACCTCTCTGATTCTAATTCAAAGACATTTAGCACTCTTGTACTTCACATATACCACTTCCCCTGAAGGATCTTAAGGACATTTTTATATGAAAATCTTTTCATTCTTAGGAAGAAAGCGTGGCATTTTAAGATTTCAATACTATTTCTTAAATGTCACTTAAAACTGCATATTTAGAGAAAATGTGAAAGTTATGTCATCTTGTCTATGTCAAGATCTTTTAAATGAAATTCACTTGTGATTAGATGTGACAACAAAATTTTCTATTTCCTATTATTCTTATGCTGAAAATTATGTTCTCATTTATTGTCCATTGGTTTGAATTCTCCACTCAATCTGTATATGAAGGTAATGTATTCACGCAACCTTTTATGTACTAAGTGGTGAAATTATGTCTCCTCTTTTCTAATTTTAAGAATTATAAATGAATATTTCTTAATACACTTCCTGTCTGAATCCACCTCAAGTTAATGAGTTCAGTTTTATTGGTCCATTGCCTTTAGCCTATTGTTACCTGACTGTTTCTCTATAACCATATATGAAAGAAATTTTGTATCTGTTCCTCTCCTTTGAATGACTTCACTCAATCATGATACTCTAGATTTATTCACCTAACAAGTGCTTCCTTTATCATAATATCTGACACACTTTTAATTTTTGAACCAAAATATATTTAGAAGACCAATGGAAATCTCTTTTGTCTTCTTTGATTATAACATTTTACTTGAATAAATTTGTGTAGCCATTTATTTTAATATTCTTTCTATAATTTCTATTAAATTATATTCTGATTCAAAACATTTAATCTCCTTATCATCTAATGTGTGTCTCAAAAGTCTTCCCATCAACTCTGTCTACTCTTGACTTAATTTCTTTTTTGTTTTGGGGCCACACCCAATGATGCTCAGTGGTTACTCCTGGTTATGCACTTAGAAATCGCTCCTGGCTTGGGGGACCCTGTGGAATTCTGAAGATAGAACTGAGGTTCATCCTGTGTCAGTCTCATGCAAAGCAAACACCCCACCACTGCACTGGCCCCTTGAATTAAATATTTTAATTTTAAGATCATAATTTTTTTTCAGAAAGCCCCTTTCATGGTTTTCTTGATCCTTTGGTAATGCCATGTTGAAGCAAGACTGTTTTCTCTTCCTTTATGATATTACTTTTCCCATGGATTCTTTTCTTCTGTTGATATAGTTTCATGTTCCTTTCTTTCTTTTTTTTTTTGTTTGTTTTTGGGTCACACCCGGCAGTGCTCAGGGGTTACTCCTAGCTCCATGCTCAGAAATTGTTCCTGGCAGGCACGGGGGACCATATGGGGCACCGGGATTCGAACTGATGACCTTTTGCATGAAAGGCAAACGCCTTACCTCCATGCTATCTCCCAGACCCCTCATGTTCCTTTCTATGTTTTTGTTCCCATTAGATGATCAGGAGGCTTATTTTTACTCTTGATTTGCTTTATATTAAATTCCAGATCTACAATAATATATGCAGTAATGCTGAATTGGTGTCATTTAGGCACAGTCTCCTTATTGAGGCAATATATTAACTTTACCCTGAGGATATTTATTCTCTATAATTCTAAAACTATAAATAATAAATTCTTAAAATAATGTCTATCTATAGACATATGCACCATATTCACACATATACACAATATTGCTTCTATTTCTCCAATGATTCCTGACAAATACAATCTTAACCACATCATCCTTTTCCAACATCTTTCTGTTGCAGGAGAGAGACTTATTATGAAGAACAATTAGAGCCATTGAAAGTCACCTAGTAAATCCCAGTCAGAGATGCAATCTCTGTAACCATTTTGGGACGGATAGGTGAAATATCTGCCTCCCAATAGGCCCTGTGTCTGAGGTATACGTGTCCTCCTTGGCATATAAATAGCCTCTCTTAAAAACTCCATTATAAATCTCAGAGATGCCAAGATCCTGAATTATCTTAGTCTCACAGTTCATGTAGCATGCAGTCACATATGCAACTATGTAATACCTCCAAATTTTACAATTCTTACTACTCAGAAGTAGTATGTTAAAACAGATTGGAAGGTTGAATAGATGCACATTGAGCTCACTGAAGGAAACAAACAAACAAAAAAAATGAAAGCTTGACTAAGCTCCAAAAAGCTCAGTTAATCCTTAGAGAATAACTTTAGCAACAAACACATTATAAGATACATGTTATAACAAGGAATATAAATAATTTTGTGCCTAGTGAGGAGACAGTTTGGGGTACAGAAAACTAGTAACACTGGTGAAAGAAGTATCAAACTGATGGTGGGGTTGGGTTGGAACTTTGAATATCTGAAATGACTCAATTATAAACATTGTTACTTAAATTTTTTTGTTTTTGTATTCTGGGTCACACCCGTTGAAGCTCAGGGGTTACTCCTGGCTATGCACTTAGAAATTGCTCCTGACTTGGGGAACCAGATGGGGCACAGGGCGATCTAACCACCGTCCGTTCTGGGTCAGCTGCATGCAAGGCAAGTGCCCTACTGCTGTTCTACCACTCTATCCCCTGTTGTTTAATTTTTAAAAAGTGAGGCAATCAAAGGAATTCAGACTTGGCCCACTTTTACTTTTTCCCCAAGAATTCCTCTATGTTTATTTATTTTTTATCATTGTTTACCCTTCTTTTTTAAAATTTATTTGTATATTTTTTAGTTACAAGTCTTTCACAATTATATTTAAGGTACACAGCAAGAGTGAATTAGGACAATTCCTACCACCAGTGTTGACTTCCCTCAACCACTGTTCCCAGCATGCATCCCATACCTCCACCCTTCATCCCCTGGACTGCTAGTGTTAATAGATCCCTTTTGTGTACAGTTTGTTGTAGTTTGGATCTCTTGATTCCATTGTTGCTAAATTTGGGTTAGTTGTTTAGGTCTGGTTATTTTTTATTTTCACTCAATGCTCATAAAACTGCTTTGCCCGATATCATCCATTTTTTTCAATTAGTAGGACGACAAAAATATGATGCAGAACAAGATGATTAATGTTCTATGGTTCTGTTATAAAATTAAAAACAAAATGAAAGAAGAAAATATGAAAGAAGCTAAAAATACACATTTTAAAGAGAAAAAAGAAAAAAGGGGAGGCTGGTGTGGCAAGGTGTTTTTGTTGTTGTTACTTCTTTCCCCCTGGCATCTCATATGTTCCCCTGAGCCTAGCAGGAGTGATATCTGAACACAGAGCCAGGAGTAATACTTGAGCGCTGCTGGGTATGAACCCCCCCAAAATAAATAATACCCAAAACATATGACAGCTTGTTTTTATCTAAAGGCCGGTTGTCCTACCTCATCACCTGATGAAATCAGAAGACACTCCATCCTTTGATATGTGCAAAAACCAAAATTACTAATTACAGAAGACTGACTAACAACAACAGTGTCTGAGCAGAAATTCTGGAACCTTAAAGAGACTCTATCTTAGACTTAATCCTAGGATCTGTGTAAGGACCAAGATCTCCAATTACAGAGGACTGACTTTCACAACCATGACTGAGCAGGACACTTCCTGACACCATAAAGAAAGACCTTGGGGTTCAACAATGAACATTTCCAGAGCCTGTAGTTGGTCTCATGACAGTA
>PVKC010037785.1:0-12901 GCA_004027635.1 Crocidura indochinensis
CCTTCCTTCCTTCCTTCCTTCCTTCCTTCCTTCCTTCCTTCCTTCCTTCCTTCCTTCCTTCCTTCCTTCTTCCTTTCTTATTTCTGACTTTTTACTTTCTTGCTTTTATATAGACTTTAATCACTTAAGGCAGCTCCCTTGTGAACATTCTAGAGTCTAATTACTTCTTTAAAATGTCCCATCTCCAAAAACAGACAAATCAGGGAGTTATGGCTTTTATATGTCAATTTTGAGGATGCAATTCAATTGATAACATAACAGGAAAGAAGAAAAGAAATGAAAAGGCTAATAACTACATTAAAAAAAAACTCTTACCTAAAGTAAAGTATTGCCCCAAACCTTAGTCTGTCCAACTTAATGACAAAGCAGGAAATTATATTCTATAGCTTGGCAGCCATATGCTCAAAGAAAGTTATATTAAAAATTAGAGATACTGATAGATACTGAAAAATGACCATTTGCCCTAATTCAATTAGGTGACACTGAAACTCGGGGGTTACTGACACCCACTGACACTCAGAGGTTACTCCTGTCTATGTGCTCAGAAATCACTCCAGGCTGGAGGACCATATGGGATGCCAGAGGATCAAACCACCGTCCGTCCTAGGTCAGTACATGCAAGGCAAACTCCCTACCACTTGTGCCACCACTCTGGCCCCTCAATTAGTATTTTTTGCAATATAACATCTCAGGGTTTCACTCCAATTACAAGGATACATGAAATAATGGCATAAGAATAATAAGACTTATGCTCTGCTTATTCCACACCAACCCTTGATGATTTTTTATTTAGAGGAGATTGAAAAAAAACTGCAGCAATAAAAAAAATACTGAGGGTTTTCCCGTTGGGAATTTTGAGTCAAAGCAAATTAATTTTCACTGGAGACAGCAATGAGAATGGGACTCTTAATATGTCTTTAAATTTTAAAAATTAAGTAGAGAAAGTATTTGCGGTCAAGGAACTAGAAGAGAAAATGCTTGTGCTGATGTCCTTTAAATTAACTCTCTTTTTCTGCCAACACTCAGATCTCTCTGGCTTTAATAATAAAACTAAAATGATTTTTAAAGACAATAATTTAAAATATAAAATCTCTGAATAAAAATTATCTGTAGATATATTAATAAGTAGAATATCTAATGTATATCATGTGGTCATATGCAATTTACTTTATATATTAACTCAGTTAATACTTTTAGGTAGGTAGTTTTATGTTGCTAACGGTTAATGCAAGGTCAAATCATGGTAGAACTTAAGCCTAAATGGAGCAATGATCAAGGAAAAAGAGGATGACCTTTCACAATTGTCTGATATAAAAAAATAATCTACTCACCATTCTTCTTGTAGAACATAATTTCTCCTTTGAATTCTGTCTTTTCTTCCAGAGACTTTTCTATTTGAAGCATCAGTTGCTCATTGGTTTCTACGCCAAATAAGAATTTGCAGCTGCAACTTTTCTGCATGACTTCGGTACGAGCAAATCCAGCAAGTTCACAGAAGCCATCAGAACAGTAGACTATGGGAAAACCCTTCGCCACCTGGGCATTTGCAAGGATGAAGTTACTATCTGTAGAATAAAAAAGGAGAAAATACTCAGCAATTCAAGATACCTAAAAATTATGTTGCTGAACACAATTTCATGAACCAACTATGAGTACATAAATTGATTAGTTTACAGGATTAAAACTGTGTATCTAATGGTCGGGAAAGAAAGGAAATGCTATAAAATTCAAAGTGACAAAGACCAGAAGAAAGAAGTCTACATTAAGTTTTGGTTTCAGTCTGCATTTTGAAATACAAAATGGGATCAGAGCATTCATTCACTGCCTGCCCTATGGCACTTACCATCAAGTTGGTGGTAAGGTGTAATTCTTTAGAAACGATTTCTGGTTAATTTCCTTATCTACCACTTGATGTAATAGAAAACTGGAGCAAACTACACATTCTAAATCTCAGATCCCTTGGGTTTAATATCTCCAAAATTAATCCCTGAGAAATTATGCTTTTCATAACATCATAATAAAAAGTGCTGAGAAATACTTATTTGGTTATACGTAGTTTTATCTGTAAGGTGATTTCATGAAACACGTGGAAAACTAACAAAATATTTGGAAGAGAGAAAATAAAGGATGAGATAGGACAGAAAGGAGTTTGCGTACATGAGCAATGAAGACCCGATACAAGAATGCTAGAATATTTTTTTTATGCACCAATGACCTCAATTCATTGATGTAGATATGAGGTCTCATTGACCAGGGTATGAGGCTATGAAATGTCAATCTCTTGAACTTCTGACCCACTAAACTCAGAATGTTATCCAGAGATAATTCAGGCAGCAAGCTTCTGAAAACCATTGGTATAAAAGAAATGTTTACGCAGAATCTCGAGTGGATTAAAGTCATATTGGAAAAGGAAAAAGAGTTATTACAAAGATGAAAACTAAATATTTTATAGGTATATTGGATAATTAATGATCTAATGCATATAATATGTTTAGTCAAGTAGCAGGCATAAATAATTTCTCAATTAAATATTAAATGCATTATGTCCATGCTTATAATTATAAAATGTACAAATAGCAAACAAAAGACAATTAAAATTAATAGGCAATGGCTAATTATTTAGTGTAAAATCCAGAAAAGAGTTTAATAGGCAATATTCATAGATTTCCACATAAAAAGCGTTTAGATTAACTTTGAAGGATAAATATGATGTATTGAGTTAAAAATATGCACACAAGAATTTGGGTATGAGAAGCAGTGTTTATAAACCTGTTAGTTACTTTCAGGGTCAAAATAAATTAGAGGTTATTATTAAATCACTCATTTATTTCCTCATGAAATAGTTGAACACTCTCAGCATGCCACACAATATCTGAGCATAGAATATTAAGGATATTATTAAGGATAATAAACAGTATGAATGACCTACAGAAACAAGTTGTATGTGTTTTGTAGAAAAAAATAACTGATGAAAGTTGTTAGGAATATAATTTTTAGCATATGCCCACAATATTCCCAGAATTTCATACAATGATTTATATATTGCCTATTAAAATACAGTTTAAAGGAGTTTTGTCACAATATTATATGCAAAGAAAGAAATAATTAAGCTACTTTTCAATATCAAGTAAAGCAGGCATTAACAATTTATTCATGAGCTTGCTTGTCTCCATTGTTGTAACTTTTCATAGTCCACTACTGACAGAGTACTACAATCAACAGCGCTAACAAGAGTATCTTGGCTGAACTGGGCTGATTCTTCTCTCCTCTACTTACATTTAGTTTTGGAGAAAATACTACCTGAGAATAATACTTAAATTTTTCATGCTTTGTCAAAGCATTTATCAACTGTGTACTATATTTTGGGCTTTGTTCCAATTTTGATAATTAAAAAAAGCTTCTTAGATAGCATGGAGGTAAGGCATTTGCCTTTCATGCAAAAGGTCATTCGTTCGAATCCCGGTGCCCCATATGGTCCCCCGTGCCTGCCAGGAGCAATTTCTGAGCATGGAGCCAGGAGTAACCCCTGAGCACTGCCAGGTGTGACCCAAAAACCAAAAAAAAAAAAAAAATGCTTCTTAAATGCAATACCTGCCCTCAAAGATTACCTGTAGAGTTGGTAAGTAAGTGCTTAGTGGAATGCAAAACTATGGGAAACATGGTTACAGTTCACCAACTCCTCACACCTTTGAGTCATTTTTAATTCAGTCTCTTCCCTAAAACTCTGAGAGACTACTTAGAAAAAGTGTTGAGAAAACACTTAAATATCTGAAAAGTTTGGAAGAAATTTTCAGTCAACTGGTAATATAAATGTTTATTGAAATCATACTATATGCTTGGGACATGGGCATCATGTTAAACTTTAGCAGGAGGGGCCAGAGGGAAAAAAAATATAGTGGACAGGGCATTTGACTTGAACGCAGATGACCCAGGTTCAATCCCCATATTTCCATGTGGTCCAAGAGCCTGCCATGAGTAATTTCTGAGTGCAGAGCCAAGAGTAATTTTTGAGCATGGCATGTGTGACCCCCAAACAAAAACAAAACAAAACAAAACTAAATCTAGCATAAGGTTACAGGGGAGTTAAAAGATGGATAAAGCACAGATCCAAGCTCTAAGGTATTATAATTTTTAAAGCATCAATATCAGTACCATTAAACCTCAGTCTATGATAAACATCAAATCAAATCAATAAACAGATTGTACATATTATGAGAATTGAGAGATTAAAGATCCTAGACTCTTGGAAGGACTAGCTAGAAATAAGACAAAAGTAGTTTGAGATTATCAAAACTCCAAGAAGATTAAAAGCAGATTAATTGGAGTAGGCTCAGATGAAAATGCAGAATCAGAAATTAGAGAAAGAAAGAGCAAAATATATTTTGTCCCGAAGTCCAATTTCCTATCATTTAAATAGCTAGGAGATTTTTGTACATATAGCTAACTTGGATTTTTCTCTTTTTTTTACTTTAAAATCCTTATAGAGACTTTTGTTTTCTGTCTTGTGCATGGCATTTTTTAAACATATTTTTAAAGTACTATAGATTTATCAACCTGATGTCAATGCATTTATAAATTATTATATTATATGTGGTAATGTTATATTATTTATCATATATTATTATGCTATGTAATTAATTGATTTTTGTTTTATTACTACCATTATAACATTTTAGCAATTTAATTTGCAATTCCTGTCATTATGTCTTATTTTGCCTGATCAAATTTTAGAAATTAGGAAGCATAGCATTGATTATTAAATATTTAATAAAATATATTAAATAAATAATAAATATCCATAGATAATACAGCAAGTGAAAATCCAAGAGTACTCACAGATCACATTTTGCTTTCCTTGAGAATGGGTACATAGCTTGACTTTTTGTGAAAAATTTTTCAATTTATGTAAGTCTTTTATAACTTATACACAGAGTACCAAGTAAAATTCTGGTTAGTTTTCCCAATTTTAGACATCTATTATAGTATATCATTCTGCATATATCTTGATGATTTGCTTTTTTTTCTTAATTTTCTTCGATTTTTTAATATTGTCTATGCACATCAGAAAAGATGATTCCTTCAGGTACTTTAAAAACTGAATATACATATGAAAAAAAATACTGCTAAAGAATTTACCAAATTACCTGATATCTGTGTTGCAATTATGCATTAGAGTATGTTTGGGTAGTTAATTCATCTTGCAAATACACTGCAAAAAAAAAAAAAAAACAACCAAAGAAAGAAAAAACATGTATTTGGCCTTTTCTGTTTTTTATTTAGCACTGTCCTCAATATGTAATTGCATTACAATTTCAAAGAGACTTTAAAGATAGTCACTGCCTCATAAAGCTTAGCATACCAACTACATGAATAGTCCTTCTGTTCAAAAGCGAGTAGCTACTTTGACCTAGCTATCTACTGGAAAACATGCTTTTCTGAATGCCAGTTCTGGAATCTCCAAAGAAGGAACATGACATTTACTTTAGAATTAAGTAAAACAAAGCCACTGCCATAATAATTATAAACCCACCATGGGTATATCACTATCCATACATATGCTGAGGGTAGTTAACCTTTGAAGGAATCAATTATGCATATGTGATATGCATCTAAATGCCATGCAGTTTCCACTGCTTCTTTCTAGGTCAACCTTTTGTGTAAATTCACTTTTGAAGTGCCAGTAAACAGCAAAATCTAAATGTACTTATACATTAGGCAGTTGATTATTTCTCTAAAAGTTTCCTTAATGGGAATTAAAAAAAATACTGAGAACAAAACCAAAAATACAATTTTTTGGACCATCAGGCGTGTCAACTATTCTAAGACCCAAATTTTTTTTTCTGTTTTTTTTTTTTTTTTGAGGGGGGGCGTTGCATCCTGCAGTGCTCAGGGGTTACTCCTGGTACTGCACTCAGAAATCGCCTCTGGCAGACACAGAGGACCATATGGGATGCCAGGATTCAAATCACCATTCATCCTGTGTGCAAGGCAAATGCCCTACCACTGTGTTATCTCTCCTGCCCAGTTCCCAAATTCTTATGGATAATTGACTTGGGACACAAAAAGAAAGGAGGCAAAGGAATGTAAAGGTGTGGAAGAGCAGAGGAAAAGAAAAGGAGCAAATTTTGTTCTACTTATTCATTTCATTTTCTTCTTTGCCTAGTTTTCAGATAAGAATATTGAGATTAGATAAAAACATGGAGATGGGGATATTGAAGTTTCATTTTCCATGTAAGGTCCAAAACTAAGGATTAAAACATGGTCTGAAGGAAAAATGCCGTTTGTTTACTACCTCATGAATTTTCTATGTAAAATAATGAACTGGTCTCACCTCAATCAGAAGTGGCACAGTGGAGAAAAAACATGTCTATCTCCAGCATTCAAATAAGAATCCAAAATCCCTCCTTTTCACGAAGCATCTTATACTATAAACATGTTGACACTACCTCCTGAACTAATATGGGTCCATCAGCAATATCTATGCAACTTCTTTCCTCCAAAGTCAGTGCTTAAAAAAAAACCAAGAACATTCTAAGTTCCAAAATTCTTTCCATGGGCCTACAGCAACATCCTGTAGGAAGAAAAAATATATCTTCTATTCCAATGATCTGGTTTCTGACCGTCAGATGTTCTTTTAATGATTATCATTAAAGGGCTATATAATTTTAGCATTAAAATATCCTTCTACTGTGAAACGTCTATGTCTTCTAAAGACTTTTCTGGCATGGTACAAACTCAATATTGCTTTGAAATCCTTTTGAATGAAAATTCTTCATAATTCATCCAAACGTGTAATGTATTTACACATTTGATTATTTGTATTTATTATGAGGCTTTCAATTTTTGTATTCAATTTAAACTTTAGGAAAATGTTTTTGTTTTCTATGACACTGTGCAGACTTTTGTTTTGTTTTTGCTTTGCTTTTTGATCCACACTCAGTGATGAGCAGGGTTTAAACCTGGTCTTGCACTCCGGAATTATTTCTGGTGGTAGAAAGGGGGCTATAAGGGCTACTGAGAATTGAACCCAGGTAGATTGTGCACAAGATAAACAACCATCTGTGTACACTTTTTTTTGGGGGGGGGAGTCACACCCGGCAGTGCTCAGGGGTTACTCCTGGCTCCATGCTCAGAAATTGCTCCTGGCAGGCACGGGGGACCATATGGGGCACCGGGATTCGAACCGATGAGCTTTTGCATGAAAGGCAAACGCCTTATCTCCATGCTATCTCCCGGGCCCCTGTGTACACTTTTTTAAGCACACCCACACATATATAGCATAGGGTTGGGAACAAAAAATTGCATGCTCAAGAGGACAAGACAGATTCAAATACTCTTTCCCAATAGCCTCAACTACTTTATGATAACCAACACAGTACTAGTTTAAGAACTCTGACAAAACCTGAAATCAATCAAACATAAGGAGTCATTGATAGACACTAATTTGGCACCAAACAGAAACCTGAGCTATTTTGGCTTTTTTTTTTATATAAAAATAAAGTTTATGGCTTCAAATCTTTTTTGAAAAGTCTCTCTGATACCAATTCTCCTTTAAAACCACATCTTGTACTGATGTTAGCAAGTACTCATATGAACATATGCTGTAGACAAAACTAATGGTAAAATGCAGGTTCTCCAAAGCTCAAAGAAACAAATTTGAATTTTAATCTTCTTTCATGGGTCACCCCCATGTTTCCTGAGCTAAATTTATATACAGGTTCAACAAATATAGTGTTTGTCCCCCTTATGATATTGATCATAGTCATCTCTAGAGACTACTTTATTGCAGCAGATAGAATACAAATGTCTACGACTTTAAAATATTTAAATGATCTTTGCACTTTATATCGATTTCAGAGAGCTTAATTGCATCATTTCCAAGTATGATGGCATCTTTATTAGATTAGTTGTACTGGCTGCGAGCTAAAGTTCTTATTGTTCTCTCTGTCAAACTCTAGAAGTTGCTTAGGTTGGAAAACTTTCCTAAGCCTTATCTTTAAAGTAGAAGCATAGCAAATTCGATAAGAACATTGCATATAAGCCCACAAAACTCCATGAGTGAAAATAGCACAGAAGGCTCAACCAGTAGCAACAAGCTCAGTAAATTTTCAAAATTTAGGAACAGCGGGGCCCGGGAGATAGCATGGAGGTAAGGCATTTGCCTTTCATGCAGAAGGTCATCGGTTCGAATCCCGGTACCCTATATGGTTCCCCCGTGCCTACCAGAAGCTATTTCTGAGCATGGAGCCAGGAGTAACCCCTGAGCACTGCCGGGTGTGACCCAAAAACAAAAATAAATAAATAAATAAATAAAAATAAAAGTATAGAATAATAAATCATTAAATAATGATTTAGGAGGGATATTTTGGGATTGGTGGAGGTAAAGTCAAGTGGTGTTGAGATTTTTGTTAGAACCTAAAATAATGATATCATGAACAACTTTACAAATCAGTGTTAAAATAAAAACATATTTTGAAGTTAAAGAATTTGCAACAAGGGAATTTTGAGCATCCTTGTGATGAACCATCAACTACTGGCATGTTTCAAGGTGCCATATTGCTACATTTCATACTTAATTTTTTGCATGAAAAATATTATATTAATTATCACTTGGCTTATATGAAAGAAAATTGTATAGAAAGCAAAGTTTAAAGCTGGAAGTTGAAGGCTAAACTACTAGTAGACCAAACCCACAATATCAGTATTTGTTGGAAATATGGCTTTCTTTTTCTTTTTATAAATAGTGACCACAGCAGTAATCTCTGGGTCTATGTGGCAATCTTAGGGACAATTCAGGGAGGACCTTATACATGCTAGGTATGTGCATTTCCCTGCACTCAAGATATTAACACTTAAGCTTAGGAGATGCCCTGAATGAGAAACTATGTTTTTCCATGATTATAAATTAAAAGCTTCATTAGAGTATTACTGGAAAAAGCAGATGAAATGACTGAGATAAAAGGAGCAGGTAGCTGAGGACAAATTAGAAATTAATTTCACTCTATGCCCTTTGCAAATGTTGAAATTAGTATATGTATATAGATATATTATATGAATACCTAGTCAAAAATATCTCCTTTAAGTGTATTTAATCATTTGGTTTATTATTTGATAATTATTTAATCATTAGAATGCATAAATAAAACCTTAATTAAAAACATATTCACCTTGATGCAAAAAATGAGGTAAACAAAATTTTAAAGGCCGAATAAAAATCAAAGCTTATTAAGATGAACACAATTTAAATATCTAGTGTACTTTTATCGCAACTTGATACTAATAAAATCATCAGTTTTGCAAAAACTGTTTTTTCAGCTGTGTAAACTTAAATCTTGAGATGTACTAATTCTTTTCAGGTGTATCTTAAGAGTTTATTAAATAAGTCTAGTTTTGAAAAAGTAATTTTTAAATAATTATGTCAATTATTACTCATCTAAAGTAAAACAAATGAGCAGGGAAATTTAGAAAAGCTCAAAGGCAGTCATAAAATAGATTTGGTATTTTATCCATAATTGAGTCTCTATAAACACATCTGGAATAGTATTATGTATACTATATATAGTATATAGTAATTTACTATATATACTATATATAGTATATATAGCATATAGTAATATGTATACATATTATATGTATACACATATAATATGTGTATATGTATATATGTATAATACATATAATTACATGTATTATAATGTGCCCTACTTTTGTTGGTTCTTGGTTTATAGTTATAATCTTTTAGACCAAATGACTTTATATGCCATATATTTACTTTCATTTTTAATTTTGTTTTCTTTCTGGGCCATACTTGGAGGTACTCATGGCTTGCTCCAAGCTCTTATCTGTGTGATCACTCTTGCTGGGCTCAACAAACACATATGAAGTACCAGGGACTGAACATGAATAGACCAACTGAAAGGCAAATGCTATACTCACTATGCCCAATCATTTTACTTTCAAAAGTAAAATGGTATTATTTCTATCCTCTCATAGGAATATATAATCCAAAGTGACAAAAATTAGTTTCCTTCATTAATATAGTTCTACTCACAGGATTAGTGCTTGGCCCATAGTAGGTGTTTTGCAGGCAAACAAATAATTTATAACCTATTAGTATTGATTAAATATACAAAATAAAAGCTATTTATTTAATTTTAAATTTTGTCAAATCTACTGTTTTAGTGTTTTTGGAAGAATTATTTGTAGCCCACATATTTTTTTTTAAAATGAAATTAGAACAGTTCTAAAGAGTCTATTTCATGCCATGATTTCAACCTGACAAGTGGTTTTTACTGGTTTTGAATAAACAGAAATGTTTATTTTAGTAGAAAACAGGTTATGCAAAACAGCAAGCTAAATAACATTAAGCAAATCTTTTCTCTAAAATATAAAATAAAAAATTACTAAGTACTTCTAGTTAATGCAGAAAACTATTGTGTGCACATACATTATACCTTTTACTCTTCCTGAACTCTTTTGGGTCATTAAAGGGAGTTTTGTTATTTTTTAAATCCAGTATGCTGAATTCTTGTCATTACCCTAAGGAGAGTAGACTAACCTGTTCTAAACAGTACTGGAGGTATGATGTAAATACTTTGCATTTGCATTAATGCCTGAATTTTTATATTTATAATTTCAGTTCCTTCTTGGTACCTCCACCCCCAAATCAAATATGAACTATAAATGAGCTTACTGGGAAATTCAAACATATTTCTAGCTTTGCAAAGGACAGAATACAAAGCTCATGACTTATAAACTTCTCACCATTATAATTTTTTCCTTTTTGAACATATAAAACTAAATGATATAAAAATGTAAACTCTTCCAATCCAGAGGACAGGTATAGGTTTAAGTAGAAAGTGACAGAGAAAGGTTATGGCCTTGTCAATTATGAGGGGAAATTCTGATTTTCTGGCAAAACTCTCATTTAGTGGAATTTTATTCCCTTAAATAAAGTCAATTACCGAACAAGTAACCAACTGTGGCTCAAATTTCATATCTTTGTAAAAAAAATTTATGAGGCTATTCTAAGACATAATAACTCATTATAAAACTTTGGGGACTGAAGCGATAGCACAGTTTTGATCCTGGCATCCATATGGTCCCCCGAGCCTGCCAGCAGTGATTTCCAAGTGCAGAGTTAGGAATAACCCCAGAGTGTTTGGCCAAAAAAAAAAACACACAAAATAAAATAAGCATAAAAACCCCAAAATGCTTTGTTATATAGGTTCAGCAAATAAAGCCATCCATATTCTATAAGTAATCATATTCTCCAAATATTTAACTTCCTCCTAATTCTTCTCTAAGTCATCCTAGAATTTACTTGCAATTGTGCTTAATAAAAATTGTTTTTACTTTTAAACAAACTGAAATAGGTACTTTTAAAAACATGCATACATATTTGAGAAAGGGATAAATGTAGACGTATTTTCATCATTTTCCCCTTACATTTTGAACCTTTTAAATTTAATTTTTAAGGTAACATATAGCTAGAGTGCTCATGCATTTTCTATACTTTCAAGCTTTGCTTCTATCTGGTGGGAGCTAATGAGATTTAATGTTTTTCATACTTTTTCATAGTATTTTCCAGAACCTGATCTATCTACTGCATTTTCTACTACTCTGCATTGCAGTGCATACATGAGATTAAACAGAAAAGATAAGTGATTTTACAGGAGATAATTGAGTAAGTTAAATAACAGGAAACACAAGAGTAAACTAATTTAATAGTTATAGATATTCCATGACTGTAATATTAGTGTGTTTCTATTCTAGAGTCCTTATAATAATGCAGAAAGAGAGTGAAACTTAATTAAGAAGATATCCATTAAATACAGGTGTCCGGAAATTTGTAGGAGGTACAGGTAGAGAGATGACAGTAACCGAGAAACAAACCAATGAATCGAATGCTCACTCTACATTAAGAAACTGAAATGGTAGGAAAGCAGTCAAAAACATTGGACAGGCAGAAATATAGCAGGTCATATAACAACTGCTGTTTATTGAACAGGCAATCAAGTTAGCATTTTGTGTTCTGAATTTCTGGTCTTCACAGCAGTATCTAATGGTAAGTGCCATTATTGGTGAAGGGAATTGAACTAACAATGCTACACAACCATTTTAAATGTTCTTAGATCTATAAAATCTCTGTAAAGGGCAACATAAGTATGGTGAAGCTAGCATGGCATTTTTGTCACCAAGTTAAATGCTTCTCAAAGAGCTTTCTTCTTAACCTAACTCTAAACTCCTCTGGAATCCATTGGAACCTTCTGTGTTACTTATTACAGTTACAGTTTCTCAGAAATCACCTTATATTTATTTAATTGGAAGGTCCAGTAGATGGAGGTCAGAAATTTTTCATTTTAATTTGTTTATTAAATCAGTGGTCTACAAAGTTGTCCACAATTCAATTATTTCAGACATTCAGTGTTCCAACATCAATCCCACAACCAGTGTGACCTTCCCTCTTCCAATGTCCCCATTCCCAATGTCTCCCAACCCCAGGAAAACCCCTTATCAGGCACAAAACAATTTTATTTCATACTGCTTGCCTCCAGAATAACTATAGAAATGGCATGTGCAATTATCAGCAAATAGCTCAATAAAGTCAATTTGTGATGATTAGCTATGTAAATAAAACCTATAATAATTTAATGCAATATAATGCCTATTCTTGTTTACAGAGTTTTCAACTCTTTTTTATTGTCCCCAATTTCCAATACAGACCAGGCAAGGGTCTGGGTTGAGGTGTATATAGGGTGCGTTTACTATACAGTCCGTGTGCAGAACACAGCCTGTGGTAAGAATTGGGAGGCCTTATTTTTTCCTTTTCTTTTTTTTTGATTTTTTCTTTTTTTTTTTAATTTAAACGTTTTGATTACATATGTGTTTGTGATTAGGT
>PVKC010037786.1:0-12900 GCA_004027635.1 Crocidura indochinensis
TTTCTTTCTTTCTTTCTTTCTTTCTTTCTTTCTTTCTTTCTTTCTTTCTTTCTTTCTTTCTTTCTTTCTCTTTCTCTCCCTACCTCCTTTCCTTTCTTCTTTCTCTCTCTCTCTTTCTGTATTATTATTATTTCCCTTTCTTTTTTTTTCCTTTTTTCTTTTTTGTTTGTTTACCAGTGTGACCTTCCCTCCACCATTGTCCCCAGGTTCCTCTTCAAAGCTTACCCCCTTGAGAGGCACAATATAATTTATTTTATATGGCTTGTTACAAGAAAATGGTAAGTGGAATTATCAAAAAATAATTCTGCAAAAGAAAGTTTGTGAACATTGTTATATCTCACAATGGAGTTATTAAAGTCACTGAAGATTTACTGAACCATTTCTTGCTAGTTGCCTTCTGTGTTACTGTTTTTGCTTGTAGTTGGCTTCTACGCTGCTTTCCCATGTAATATTGCTGTATTCCTACTGGACTGTCAATATTCTGGAATTTAGTGTTGTCATATGACCATGAACTCCAGGAGCTTCAGGATCTGTGTACTGTTTTCATCTGCTTAACTTGTATCTTTTCTGAGATTTGTAACACAGCTGGGATGTTTACTACAGCAGCTGTGGGATGTGGGTGTGCCTTTTGGGGCTCTGGTAGTTCAGGGAAAAGTCAGGGGAGGAAGTCTGTCCCCAATCTGAGAAGAACCAAGAATTTTCAGCTTGAAAACCAGGGTAGCTGGGGTTTTTGTTGGCTTGGTATCTGTGTAGAGATTAGTCCAGAAGCAGTTACGTTGGACCTTTCATATGGCGACAGCTATAGGATATGCGTTTGGTTGCTGGAACTTCAGTACAGTGAGGACTTGGCCTGATCACTCTAAGAATACCCCAGAGTGTTCAGACCAAAGACCCGTGTATCCAGCAGTTTTAGTGACTTAATTTGGCATCAATAAATGGCACTCAAAGCAAGTTGTAGTATTAAATCAAATTAGCAAAGAGCAATGATCCATTTTCAACATATTAGCCTTTCTTTGTGTTTTTCACACTAAAAATTCCATTATACAAAATACATAATGATATATACAAAAGGATTCCGACAAAGTTGAAACTTATTTCTCCAATACTGAAAGCAGTAATAAAATTACATTATAAACATAAGAGTTTAATTGGTATAAACATGACAACAAGAATCATCATCAAGTTTAATTTGGATATAATCTAGCGTTCAGATGTCCTTAGCAAAGAAAATTTCAAAGGAAGAATAAACATAAAAAATAACAACTGCTAAAATGAGGTGTTATGGAAACTCGGTGCTTTTGTGTGCCATTTTATCCCCCACCCCCAAGCCAGGAAACTTGAGAAGTGTCAGGTCAATGTGGAGGTTTCCAGCCACTCCAGGGAAGGCTTCCTTTAGTATATATGTTGTAGTTTTATTGTATAGGTTAAAGTATGGGAATGCAATACCTTCCAACTTGTTGTTTTCTAATAATAGCTTTGTCTTTTGGGGAGAATTTATAGACCCATACAAATTTTAAAAGAGTTAGTTCTTTTTTATAATGGGTAGAGGCACATTTAGGTTTATTCCAGGCAGGCTGGAGGGACCATATGGGATGCTGGGGCTTGAACTCGAGTGGGCCATGTGCAAAGCAAATACTCTATCCACTGTGCTATCCCTCCACCCCCAAATAATAGAGTTTATTCTAAGTCCTTAAAGAAAGTCACTGGAATTTTGATAGGAATTGTGTTGAAAGATGTATAAAACTTTGGGTAAAATGGTCATTTTTACAACATTAATTCTTCTAATATAAGAATATGAAATATTTTTCTATTTTCTGGTATCTTCTTTTACTTATTCCATTAGAGATTTATAGTTTTAGATGTCTTTCCCATATTTTGTTTAGTTGGTTCCTATATTTGATGATTTAGGTCATTATTTTAAATTGAATAGTCTTTTGGATTTCTTTTTTTCTAGTTAATTATTTGCATTTAGAAATGCTACCAATTTTTGTGCATTGCTTTTGTAGCTTGCTAGTTTTCTGTATTGATTTATTGTTTCTTTGAGTTTTCTTTTTTATTTATTTATTTTTGTTTTTGGGGCACACCTGGTGACGCTCAGGGGTTACTCCTAGCTATGCGCTCAGAAGTCGCTCCTGGCAGGCACGGGGGACCATATGGGAAACGGGGGGGATCGAACCGCAGTTCGTCCTAGGCTAGCGTAGGCAAGTCAGGTACCTTACCTCCAGCGCCACCGCCTGGCCCCAAGTTTTCTTAAGGAAATTTTTCATTTTTTTATATCATCTGCTAATGGTGGCTAGGTTAGCAATTTTTCCATTTTGTGTTTGTTTGGTTGTTTGTTTATTTGTTGCCTAATTGATTCAGTGAGGATTTCTAAAACTATAATGAAAATAGTGAAAAATATGAACATCCTTGTCTTGACTTGTGCATGATCTCATAAGGAAGATTTAGGTTTCTATCATTGAATATTATCTTGGCTATGGGTTTATTATAAATGGCTGTCACTATTTTGAAATACATTCCTTTAGTTCTTATTTTGCTCAAAATTTTTTTTATTATTAATGAATGTTGCATCTGCTCAAAAGCTTTCTCTGCACCAATTGATATGATCAGATGATTTTTATCTTTCCATTTGTTGATGGTAGTGTATTGCATTGATTTGTATATATTGAACCATACTTTTTTTTGGAACCATATTCTTTGCATTGATTTGTATATATTGAACCATACTTTTTTTTTTTTGGAACCATTCTTGTATACTTGGAGTGAATTCCATATGATCATGATGCATGATTTTTATGACTTATTGCTCTTATATTGGTTTGCTAAGATCTAATTGAGTATTTTTGCATCAATGTTTATCAAGGACATTGGTATGCAATTTTCATTATTAGTAATATTTCTGTATATATTCTGTGATAATAATATTTTATAGCCCAAGATAAAATGATTTTAATATGTATATTGTATTTTGAATCTGTATGCCTATTTTTAAATATGACACTAACATTTAAAATAAAAAACGTCAATTTGGAAAAGTGCATAAATATGAATAATCTTCTTGACATACATTTTATAACTATGAATTAAAAAGTGAACTTGAAAAAAATTTTGACCACACCCGCCAGTGCTCAGGGGTTACTCCTGGCTCTTCTCTCAGACATTTTTCCTGGTAGTCTTGGGGATTAATTTGGGATGCTGGGGATCAAACTTGGGTTGGTCGTGTGCAAGGCAAAAGCTCCTGAAAACAAATTTTGTGAATAAAAATCATTATGTGTTCTTTTCTTTTTTCCCTTTATTTAAGCATCGTGATTACATACATGATTGTAGTTGGGTTTCAGTCATAAAAAGAACAACCCACTTCAGCAGTACAGCCTTCCCACCACCAATACCCCCATTTCCTTCCCCACCCCCTGCAACCTTCCCACCACCAAAGCCCCCATCTCCCTCCTTCCCCACCCACTGCCTGTATTAGAGATAGGAATTCTATTTCTCTCACTCATTAAAATTGTCATGATAGTTAGTCTAGTCATCTTTCTGACTGAACTCACCACTCTAGGTGGTGAATTCATATTGAGAGCCAGTCCTTCCATCCCTATGGGCATAATTACAATAATGCCTTTTGTTTTTCTTAAAACCCATAGATTAATATGTACTCTTTTCTTAGAGGTATTAAAAGGTATGGAATTTTAATGGGAAATATGTAATATTGCACAGAATTTTATAAAGGCTAGAATATTTTCAAGATCAGTACTTCAAATCATTTGGTTTTGGAAGTATTCAAATGATGTCCCTATTGACCCTGGGGCCACAACTGGTAGTTCTTGTCCAACCCATTTATTGGACTGACTTAGGACTAAAGAATACTCTATTGCTTGTTTCTGGTACTAGGGAACACTAGGACACCCCAGAGGTACTCCTGTACTACAGATGTCAAATATAAATTCGTTAAAGATTTTGATTCCATTGCAAATCAGATTAAATTCCCCTTTCGGCTTTGATATAGTTTTGAATAATTTTTAATAGGACTTATATTACTAAATTTCTTTGTACATTTTACACTATATTATTAACACCGGTTAATTTTATATATCTATTACCAAACACTTCCCTCAGTTCCCAGCCATTGCCCTGAATTTTGAAATTTTAGAATGGCAGTTTTCAAAATTTTTGTCTTAAATCATAGTAAGAAATACATTTTATGGATTGTGTATAAAGGCAAAATTGAGTTTCATGAAACAATAGTAATGTACTCTGAAATTTTTCATTTTATTCTCTATCATCTCTTTTTAGTCCATCCTATTTCATGTCATTCCATTTTATCCTACTGTATTGTACTGCAATCCAGGTATTTTACAAATATTGGTATCACCCATCATACTGATTGTGTTAATCCTTAATTGGTTTAAAGTTGTAGCTTGAAAAAAATTGCTTTGAGGCATGTCTTTATGATGTTCACATCCCTGGTGTTTAGCATAGAATCTGACACTACTGGTTGGCCTACAGATAATTTATTTGCTTATTTTAAAATAGCACTATAGTTTTAAATTTTAATATAGGAAAAATTCTGCTTTCACTGTGCTCAGAATAGGATTTCTAAATTAATATTTTAAGGATTAGCATATGTCCTAAGCTAGGAATTTTATTGAATATAAAATAAATTTTGACTACACCTAATTTTGGAAAGTCTTCTAATACTAGTATGTTATCTGCAACCAGAAGTATATAATGACAGATTATTTATTAATACAAGTATTTTTGAATTTCTCGTAGGCATTCCTAGTGTATTAAAAACCTTGTCACTTAAAATATGTAAAGAGAAAATAGAGTGTATGTGGGAGAGCCAACTTCCATTTAGTATCACTTAAGTGGGAAGAAGTTTGCGCATTTAAAATAACTACCCTGAGATAATTTAGAACTGAAAATGAATATGAGTCAATTATAAAAAAATGGATATATTCTTCTGGAATATGAGGAAGAGCATAGCCAATCTGTGCAAAGGGAACAAATCTGAGAGATAGAATGGGCTTAGCAGGGCCTATGATGCTAGAACAAGCACTGAAATGAGTTAGCGCAGTGTGTGGCAGGAATGAAAAATTGCATTAGGAAAAGAATACACAAACCTTATTGACTTTTTAAAGGATTAAGATCTAGTAAAATATATTCAATGGAGCATTTAATTTATGGTATTTCCTAGTTATAGTGTAAGCAAGAAGAAAAATTAACATCTATAAGAAGAAATATTTGTTATCTTTCCTTGGAAGAAAATAGTATATTTTTATATAAAAGACAATTCATATGACAAGGAATATATAGTTCCAAGGGCTGGAGTACATGCTCTGCATGCAGCAGCTCAGAGTTAAATTTCTTGCCTCTAAGCATCACCAGGAATAATTCTCTGAACACCAACCTATGAATACCTCAACCACACCCCCAAGAGAAATAAAAGATAATTCATTATTCTAGACAATATAGTTCATCACATGTGTATAGTTCAAATTTTGATAATGTAGTTTATAGCAGGCCACATATGTTGAATTTCACCAAAACAATAATATATTATCTCAGGATCATATAAATACTTTTAAATGCATTAATAGAATATATGATCAAAGTTATTTAAATTCATCCGATGCCACAAAGATTAAAAATTGAAAAAGCTGCATTTTTTTCAGATGCCTTGGCAGGCAATTTTTGATTTTACTTGCATCAAAATGTGAAACAGAACAAAATCATTACTCTCCTCCAGAAACAATGTGTAAAATGTTTATGTCATATTACCAATGAGCAATATTTATCAGGGAGATAGCTTACTTTGGAGTTCATTCAAAAACAGAAAAGAGAAGAGAAGTAAAAGCAAAAGAACAATTGCACTGTTGCCTACTGGGGGTCAGTCCTAAGATTTTCTGTGTCACTACACAGAACATATTTCACAATTGTCCCATTGAAGACAAAATTGCCCGTTCTTCCAAAATAGAGGGCTACACTCACTTCCCTGACTCAGATCAAGAAGCACAATTTCTGACCCTGATTCAATGTCAATATGTACCTAAAATATTACAGTGAAAGATTTGTAATTCACTTTGGTCAAAATAAAATTATTATTAAAAAAGTTTCCAAAATAAAAAACAAACAAAAAGAAACGCAGTTTCTGAATATATATCTATTGATTCTGAAAACTTCGAGGAGTGTTCAGCTCTACAGCGAGAGCAGAGCTCAGAACTTCTTCAGAATTGTGAATCCTAAATACCAGAAGCATCTTTCATTCTTTCATATCCCAGAATTCCAGTAGTGTTTTGTCTAATTTCCTTTTTTTTTTGGTTTTTGGGCCACACCCAGTGACGCTCAGGGGTTACTCCTGACTATGCGCTCAGAAGTCGCTCCTGGCTTGGGGGACCATATGGGAAACTGGGGGATCGAACCACGGTCCATCCTAGGCTAGCGCAGGAAAGGCAGGCACTTTGCCTCCAGTGCTACCGCCTAGCCCCCTGTTTTGTTTAATTTAGGTGAAATGCCTTTCACCTAAAATGGTTTCTGTTTTCCAAATCACACTAGCTGAAATGTTTAAAAATAAGTATATGTAAAAAATCCAAGTAATAGTAACTATTTAGAAAAATTTGCCTGTATCAGGCAAATTGGATGGGTAAGGGTTAAAATGGATAAAGGGAAATTATCTAAAGGAATAGATATAAGAATACATATTATATATTAGAAATAAAATTTGCATTGAGTAAGGGACAAGGAAAGTAAAATAATTCCTTTTAGGAAAGAATTTGAAAATGTTCAGCATGCAATATTTTATAGGCAAAAGTGGGAGAATTCATACTGAATGAGGCTCCAAGACAGAGATAGGAATTATATTTATGAGTCATTTTGATTGATCTGTGAGTCAGCATTTCAGAAGAGATATGTGGACTGATGACAGATTTAGAAATCATATGGGTTCTAGCAATATATAAAGATGGATGAGATTTCTTGTGAAGACTACTAAAATAAGTTTGAATACAAATATTCAAGTGCAAATGAGGAGAACATCAATAAAAAATGAGAGCAGCCATGAAAAAATAGCAAACTAGAAAAGAATGATGTCATAGAAACCAAGAAAAGAAAAGAAAATTTCAACACTATCATATCAGATGAGCAATTTTGGCAAGAAAGATAAGGTCCTAAAATGTCCTTTGAAATTTGCAATTATGAGATCACTGGTGTCCATTTACAATGGTTTTACTAAATGATACTTGGAAATAGCTGGGCTAAAGCAGATTGAAATTAAGAAATTCAACTGTAAATATGAGAAAAGAGTGAGGAGAGTTAAAAGGAGAAAGGAATGTTAATGTGTTATAACTTCCTTGACTAATTTTATCTACTACTCTTTTACCTATTTATAACTCAATTTCTTTAAAACAAATGTGTATAAAACACATAACATTAATATATTTTTGAATGTATTCAATGTCTTCAAAAGGTTTGTAAAGACTTTTTCCATGTCTCCAAATTTTCAATTTTCTCTGGCTTTCTTGGTTTATCTCAGGGCATCATTTCTCCAGGAGAGTTTTGATTTTTCAAAATTATTTTAATTTAATATAACTGTGTGTATATAGCATATATATGATTTCATTGGGTTTGAAATCCCTTGATTTATTTATAGTTTCCGGTTAGTATTTGTGTCATGATGGCATAATCACACTTATGCATACATACACACATATTTTGCCACACTCAGTGGCGCTCCAGGACTATTCTTGGCTCACTACTTTGACTATATATGGTATTGGGATGGAATCCAGTTTTCATGTTGGAAAAGCATGTGCTTCACCCCACTGAGATCACTTCTCAGACCCTGTTCCCAGCACATAGCTATATATTGTGCCTAGCACATGTAAAACACAAAAAATAAAATTGTTAAGAATAAAGGGAAAGATCAATTATACAATGATTTTTATGGATTACCGAAATCTTGACTATAAACTAACATTTATTCCAGGTTATAATCTTAGAAATGTTTTATTTTTGCAAGTGAAATTCCCAGTAATTTCTGGAAATATACTTCGCTAATTCATCATCAGTTATGATTTCTAATTTTTTTCTAGCTCTAATTTTAAATAAAATACAAATCACAGCTATTTTATATAATTTTGTCTCTGGTATGTGCATTTTATATTTTGTTATTGATGTATACATTAGGGACTGTTTATTGCATCACATCAGTAAGAATTTTGGCTTATAATGTTGTAGTAGTATAGACATTAAAGCACAGATGGATTTAGTTTAAAAGAAATCAATTATAGTTTGCTTGTGTAGGTTAGCATATGATGCTTCCAAAATTTGCTTGTAAATTGAAAACAAGGCATAATGGGTCAAGTCCCATTTAGATTGACCTTATTCAGAATATTTGAGAGCTGTTTCAATTTGAGGTTTTAAGATGTGACTCATTTGTCTTTGTATTCTCAGTGTCTAATACAAATACAAGCATTTACTACTTGGGTCAGATTTCAAAGGCTGATTTAAGTTCATGTATTGGTGCATGCTTTGAATCTAATTTGGTTCATGTATTGGTGCATGCTATGAATCTAATTTGGCTCATGTAATTTTCTCTTTGATTTTCTATCGAATAAATAATCGAGATAGTATTTTTATAAACCACCAAAGGGATATACATAAATGGAAACAGTTCCTTCACATTTCCAGTTTCTTATGAATATGTGCTTTGAGTTTAATGATCATGATAAGTACAAAAATGAAGATATGAAACTGCCAGGATGATGCAGGGATGGTCCATATCTGCTGGGAAAGTGACCTTGCCAGAACTCAGTATTCTACCTCTTAATCAGCTAGTTACTCCAATGAGTTAATTGAGTTTTTTTGTTTGTTGGTTTGTTTTGTTTTGGGGCCACAACCGGTGATGCTCAGGGATAACTCCTGGCTATATGCTCAGAAATCGCCCCTGGCTAGGGGACGCCGGGGATCGAACCCAGGTCTGTCCTGGGTCAGCCGCGTGAAATGCAATTGCCCTACTGCTGTGCTATCGCTCAGGTCCCGATTTAACTATGTTTTGAGGCTGTAAACAGTCCAAGAAATAGGAGAGCCACATCTCATCTACCCACATGTGGGAGATAGAGTTAACAATGGTATTAGAAGGTAGACAGAAGTCAGACCTTGCCAATTTCTGGTGGAGGGATTTGGTGAGAAAGCACTACTATGGGGTAGTGCATAATAGTGCTATGGGCTCTACTGTGGGCACTACTATGGGTTCCCCAGTTCTAGTTGTGACTGGGGTGTGAAGTTTCCCTTATTAAAATTTTTATAATCTAATTTTTTATCAACATTAAATTTATTTAATAGTTCTAAATAGAAATTTATGCAAAGAGTTATGATGAAATATTAATCATGCAGACATTAGTTAAAGTGAGTGGTAAGTCATCTGATTTGCCTTGAAGCATGTCCAGAAAAGAAATGAGAGAAGAGATAATTCATTCACAAATTAATTAATTAATTAAGCAAACATTGATTGAATTCCTACTATGTCTCATTTAGCATGCCAAAGTACTGGGAATAAAAAATGATGGAGACAAGATTCTTTTCTAGAAATGTCACAGTCTAATAGAGGAGGTAAAAATGCACCCACTGAACCAGAGCACAATGTAATACATTACGTTTTTATACTTTGCTGCTAGTATATTAAATGTACCAAGAGAAGACAGATGAATGAACAACTAATTATAGTGAAGAAAGCATCAGTGAAGACCCAAGGGAAGGGGCAATGCTTATGCTTAAAATTAAAAAATAAAGAATTGTTTTGGTCCCATACATAGTACAGTGGTTAAGGTGCTCTAGACTCGATCTAGTTTCAATTTCTGGCATCAAATAATTCCCCAGACCATTGTGAGGTGCTTTTAGAATCCTGAGCACCACTGTCTGTGACCCTGGGACCTTCAGCATGAAGCTGGTTAAGTTACTCAGATATCAGCAGTGCCTCGGCATCATATTCTTTTGCCCTCACATTGGACTCAAGCTGGGTTGGATGAGAATCTCCTGTGACTTCCTGAGTGTTCATGGGAAGCATCCTTCCCACTCCATATGATTGTTTAGCACTGGGATGGCCCATATTGTCCCTGGCACTTCGGGGCTCAAGAAAGATCTTATCCTCAGGTCCTAGCACTGAATCACTGTTTTACCTGGTTGAATGTGTGTCACCTGCAATAGTCCCTAAGATACCACAATACCACTTCTCTTCCCCAACTTATTGTTCTAGCAAAGTAGTTTCAGGCAGAGATGTGGAATAAACAAAGGTAACAGTGTGGAGTGCAAGCGATAGTTAGGACAGAAAATAATTATATAAAGAGAATTCTATAAATATGTTATTAAAAGTTTTTGGGGGAAATGAATCAGAGAAGCTGAAATGAAATAAAATTGTGATTGATTTTTGCAAGGAAAAATGTTTGGATTTTAGCATACTGGTAATTGATATTAGATATTTTTATAAGGAAAGTAATAGGAACAGATATATCTTATTAATTTTAGAAACTGACTAGATTGAGAGAGCAGGATGGTAGGACAGTAAATGGCAGGGAGTAATGGCATTGATATGAGATAATTTGAAAATAAGCGGTAATTATTGGAATGAATGAGTAACACCGTGGCTTAGCAGTGGGTGAAGGGAAAATGAGGAGAGCAGATTGAAGTGCGAGGAGTTATACCAGCTGTTGTTATGGTACATGGGAAAGGATTAGGCTAGGAGATGGGGAAGTTCTGGTCACATTTAGCTTTATTTTATTTGCAAAGCATTTGGGTGGGGATTTTAAGTTGACCAGAAAAAACAGTTATGAGGTTTAACACTGGATTTGGCATAAAGTTAGAAGTTCCAAAATTATACTATATTTGTGTGAATAGAATCACTAAAAGGCAGACTGCCCAAGGGGGAGATATAATTTGAAAAAAGTCCCACGTCTTTTTGAGGATTGACATCCTGAGAAAACAAATATTTAAGTTTCGCAGAAGAGAAGTTAGATAAGGTGAAGGAAGCCATGTAGGTGAGACAGCAAATAAAAAAGATGATACCAAGGGCCGGAGAGATAGCACAGCAGTAGGGTGTTTAACTTGGATGCGACTGCTCCCTGCTTGAATGTATGTCTGATACACATATGGTCCCTAAGCCTGCCAAGAGTGATTTCTGAATGCAGAGTCAGGAGTAACCCATGAGCACTGCTGGGTGTTAACCCAAAACTCACCCCTCCCAAAAAAGGGGAAGATATCAATTAGAGAACCAGGGGATTTGAAGAAGTTGTTAACTTAAAAAGATCTATAGTTTGGGGCCGTAGAGATGGCTTTGCATGCAGAAGGACGGTGGTTTGAATCCCGGCATCCTATATGGTCCCCTGAGTCTGTCAAGTGCGATTTCTGGGGGCCCGGATAGATAGCACAGCGGTGTTTGCCTTGCAAGCAGCCGTTCCAGGACCAAAGGTGGTTGGTTCGAATCCCGGTGCCCCATATGGTCCCCTGAGCCTGCCAGGAGCTATTTCTGAGCAGACAACCAGGAGTAACCCCTGAGCACAGCCGGGTGTGGCCCAAAAAACAAAAAACAAAAAAAGAGCGATTTCTGGGCATAGAGCCAGGAGTAACCCCTGAGCGCTGCCGGGTGTGACCCAAGCAAAAAAAAAAAAACTATACTAGGGGTTAGAGAAATAGCTCGGAGGTAGGGCGTTTGCCTTGCATGCAGAGGGACGGTGGTTTGAATCCTGGCATCCCGTATGGTCCCTGAGCCTGCCAAGAGCGATTTATTTATTTATTTATTTATTGGTTTTTGGGTCACACCCAGAGCGCTCAGGGTTACTCCTGACTCTATGCTCAGAAATCGCTCCTGGCAGGCTCTAGGGATCATAGGGATGACGAATTCGAACCACAGTCCTTTTGCATACAAGGCAAACACCTTACCTCCATGCTATCTCTCCGGCTCCACCAGGAGCTATTTCTGAGCATAGAGCCAGGAGTAACCCCTAAGCACTGCTGGGTGTGACCCAACTCCCCCCTCAAAAAAACTTATAGTAATATTTGCACAAACAATGCAACAGTGTATTTGAAAGTTAATTAAGAGGTGAAAAAATTAGACAGGAGAAAAATAGAATAGTAGCATAAGGAACGTTTACTTATGTTTGTTTATTCAATTTTAGAATGTTTGGGGCCACATTTGGTGGTGCTCAGGGATTACTCTGTGCTCATGTTCATGTAACACTCTTGGTGGCATTTAGGGAACCTGTATGGTGTCTGGGATTAAGCTGGGATTGGTAGATTTAAGGCAAGCACCTTAACATGGGTATTCTCTTTGGCTCAGGATAAGGAATATATAGAGAAGAGATAAATTACGTATTCTTTCATATAAGTTTGCTGTTGAAATTATTTTTTATAATGATTTTTATTATTTTATTTATATTTTATTTAATTATTTTCAATTATTTGATTTATTTTAAAGTATTTTATTTATTTTATTATAAATTTTATTTATATTTATTTCCAAAGTGGAAATCCTGTTTTTTTTTTTTTTTTAATATTCTTTTTGCCCTGGTTTTGACCTGAGCTATTATCCAGGCAAAACATTTTCTTGTAAATTTTTGTGTCAAGTAGAACAAAAACAGTTGGAGTTAAGGAAGAAAATAAAACAGAAACGACAAATATGTATATACTCACATATAATATATATATACTCACATATTGTTGCATATGTAAACATTTCTAATCTTATCATGATTTGGAATTTCTATGTATAAACATTTCTGGACCCACCCTGATCCTACCCTGATCAGTGATTGGACCCTACTCTAGGGTGGGACCTGGCTTTCTGCCCCTACCCTAGGGTGGTACCTGACTCTAATGTATAAAAGAGAGGTCTGTGAAAGGTTTGGGGGCTTT